>WNHD01000245.1:0-38125 GCA_011057455.1 Ganaspis sp. Gsp50 | reverse complement strand
TAGAGAAAAATCCTGGGCTAACGGGGGCTCGAACCATCGCTGGTTCGCACCGTCCGCAAAGCCCAAGCTCTCTTCCAACTGAGCTAACTTCGCCGGTAATAATTTTTTATAATTATTTTCTTTATTATTCTTTATTATTCTTTATTAATTATTATTATTATTAATTAAATTAATTCTTTTTTTTGACCCACTATTATTAAATATTAATTGCTTTGTGTTGTGGCTTTAGGGTTATTATTCTTTATTAATTATTATTATTATTATTATTATTATTATTATTATTTATTAATTATTATTATTATTCTTTATTAATTATTATTCTTTATTATTCTTTATACATTATTAATTTGGGATGTAAATGAATTTATCATTCAATGAAAAACTTAAATTTATCAATCAATCTTAGTATTATTTTTTCCGTATTTTATATTTTTCAAGATTGGCCTCTCGATATTTGTTGATTATTCTGTTCTCTAAATTAGAGTTGATAAATTGTCTATATTATATATTGTTTATAAATGATAAATAAGTAATTATGTTTTTAATTTATTGTTCATAAAGATTTTTTATAAAGAGTGTTTATAAAGATTGTTTATAAAGATTTTTTATAAAGATTGTTTATAAAGATTTTTTATAAAGAGGGCTTATAAAGATTGTTTATAAAGAGTGTTTATAAAGAGTATTTATAAAGATTGTTTATAAAGAGTATTTATAAAGATTGTTTCTAAAGAGTGCTTATAAAGAGTGTTTATAAATATTGTGGTTTGATTAGTTCTAGTTTACATTGAGGTTTTTAATCAAGACATTGGCATCTCTGCTTTTGACTGCTTCCGATGAGTTGAACAATACTTGTGGACGAAGACAATGGCCATTTTTAATGAGTGTTCACTGAACAAGGGAGACAATTGCGAAGGTGTTCCGTACTTTGTTACAGTGAAGTAGCAAAGTAACTCGTTACAATATGGACAATTTTGCAGCAATCATTTCAGAAGCAACCATTCTCGACCGGATGTGACGACTCGAGGCATTGCACCGAGAAAAAAAGTTGAATTGCTCTTGCTCTTGCTTCCAAGCATGTATCCCTCGAGTTTATGTCTCTGTATAATAAACTTATCGCGTGAATCGCAAAGAAGAACCAATTTTCAAGTACACGCCATGCTAGCTAGAAGCAATAATGTCTTCTTCTACTTTTTCACTCACTTCTCCCTTTCTTCTTCTCCTCCCGTGTGTATACACTCGTTTTCTTCCAGAAAAACTTTACATCGTTCTTTTAAATACTTGTAAATGCTCCTTTGATACACGATCTTCTTTTTCTCTTCAAGAGAATAAATGGCCATTTATTTGCAAGTGTCGAGTTCATTGAGTTTGCTTTTTTGTTATCAGTTTTATTGAAATAGTTGTTAATTATTGTATATGTAACTGACGATTATTGTATCAGGGTTTCTACAACTCGGGAAAAGATGGAAAATCTGGAGTTATCATGAAATTTCAATATTCTTCATTGGAATCAAGGAAATCTCATGGAATGTCATTATTCCTCATTGGAATCAAGGAAATCTCACGGAATTTAATTATTTTTCATTGGAATCAAGAAAATCACATGGAATTTTTATTTATAAGATGGAATTTGTTTTTAATTTATTTTCTTTACTTTATGTTTATTAAGTTTTCTCAAAATTAGTAATATATATTTTTTTTTTAAAGAAGATACTCCAAAATATTTGAAAACACTGGAAATTACTTCAAAATACTTCAGACTGATTCAAAATACTTTAAAATATTTCCAAACACTTTCTGATACTTTAAAATATTTAAAACTACTTAAATTTACTTAAAAATATTTGCAAATACTTCCCAATACTCGGGAATATTTAAAAACACTTGAAATTACTTTAAAATACTTCAGACAACTTCAACATATTTAAAAATACTTAAAATGTCTTTAAAATATTTTAAAATACATCAAATTACTTTAAAATACTTAAAAATATTAAAAAGTACTTAAAATAATTGCAAATACTTAAAAATACTTAAAAATACTTCAAATTACTTTAAAATACTTCAAAAAACTTTAAAATACTTAAAACTACTTTAAAATACTTCAAAAAACTTTAAAATACTTTAAATTACTTTAAAATATTCAACAATACTTGAAACTACTTTAAAATATTTAAAAATATTCAAAAATTCTTCAAAGTATTTAGAAATACTTAAAATATCCTTAAAATATTTGAAAACACTTAGAACTACTTTAAAATACTTTTGAATATTTGAAAATACTTAAATTACTTTTAAATATTTTTAAATACTTCCCAATACTTCGAAATATTCTAAAATACTTTGAAATATTTAAAAATAGTAAATGAAACTACTTTCAAATATTCTTAAATACTTCCCAATACTTGGAAATATTTTTCAATACTTCAAAATATTTAAAAACAATTGAAAATACTTAAAATTGGCTTAAAATTAAAAATAATGACCTTAAGTAATTTAGATTCTAGAAAGAATAGAAATTTTTGCACTAAGCCTTGGAACAAAATTTTTCATTATTTCAAAAATAATTTTAATTCTTAAAAGATATTGAAAAATTAATTTTTTTAACATGCATATATATCATCAATATATTTTTAAAAAATATGGAGGTTTTTTTATTTTTCTCATGTAAATCATGGAAAACTCATGGAATTTTCTAAAGAAAAATTTGTAGAAACCCTGTATCAATATATCATCAATCATCATCAATATATTTTTAAAAAATATGGAGATTTTTTTATTTTTCTCATGTAAATCATGGAAAACTCATGGAATTTTCTAAAGAAAAATTTGTAGAAACCCTGTATATGTTATTGTTATTTATTGGTATTGTTGTTTATTGTTATTGTCATTATTGTTATTTTATTGTTTAATTTTCGAACGCATTTTTCAAGATCCGATGAGCTGGATTCTCAATTTGGTTGACAAAAATGATTAGAAGTTCCAAATTCAATGGACAAAATTTTGTTGGGAATTGTAAAGTTTTATTAAACATGAAAATAATTTTTCAACATGGAAATAATTTATCAACATGGAAATAATTTATCAACATGGAAATAATTTATCAACACGGAAATAATTTATCAACATGGAAATGATTTATAAACAATGGAAATAATTTATCAATATGCAAATAATTGATCATCATGGAAATAATTTATCAACATGGAAATAATTTATAAACATGGAAATAATTTATCCACATGCAAATAATTTATCAACATGAAAACAACTCGCCTGAATTGTAGTTACCTTCTCTTGTCGATAGCAAAATACCTGAGTCGGTAATGAAAATCGAAGCCAGCGTTTTAAAAAGCCTTAACAACACATAATTCAGCCGTAACGAGATATAATTTTCTGGAATTCATCAAATAAAATATCGGATCTATTAAAGGCGAAATGTTCTGTTTTACAGGGATCTATGATTAAATTGTGATCGTTACTCACTCGATATCAATGGATGCTGAGGGAAAAACGATGGAAGGAAATTCACATGTAAAAAGGGAATAACGATTGCTGCGCAGGGAATTCTTTTTTCTGCCGTAATATCTGGATGATTCCCTCGACTACTTCAAAAGAAGCTCGTGTCTAATAAAGAAGAACAGGGTTTTTATTGCCGGCTGCTTGCCTATTGCTCGGAATTTAACAGCAAGGGTAAATGGTATCGAGGCGAGCAAGGCAATTCGAAAGGCACGAGCTGCTTGAAAAGGGTTGCCAGTATAACGCCAACGAAAGACGAGCTTGTAATGGTTTCTAACGAGCAAGCAGAAGGCGTAGGTAGCTAGATAATTGCTAATAGCTACATTTACAGCCTCATCCAATTATTGGCCAAACATCAGAAATTCAGTCTACATAGTAACCTACAAATACGCATCTGCAATTTTCTTGCGAAACGCACTTCACTTCATTTTAGAAAACACAGCTGTCGTTGCTTTTTGCTTCTTTTATTCTTTCCAGCAAATCATGAGCGATTGTTTTCAACTCCGATGATAATTTAAACGATCGTTGTTTTCGTCTTTGATTAAATGTTTTCGTCTTTGATTAAATAATTGTTTCATCTTTTGTTGAATAATTGTTTTGTCTTTGATTAAGTAATTATTTCATCTTGGATTTATTTATTGTTTCGTCCTTAATTGCATAATTGTTTCGTCTTCGATTCTATTATTATTTCGTACTGGATTAAATAATTGTTTCGTCTTCGATTCTATTATTATTTCGAACTTGATTAAATAATTGTTTCATCTTCGTTTAAATAATTGTTTCGTCTTTGATTCAATTCTTGTTTCGTTTTTGATTAAATAATTGTTTCATCTTCGTTTAAATAATTGTTTCGTCTTTGATTCAATTCTTGTTTTAGCTTCGATTTAATTCTTGTTTTATTTTCGATTCAATTATTGTTTTATCTTCGATTCAATTATTGTTTTATCTTCGATTCAATTATTGTTTTATCTTCGATTCAATTATTGTTTTGTCTTTGATTAGATAATTATTTCGTTTTCGATTCAAGTATTTTTTGTCTTTGATTAAGTATTTGTTTCATCTTCGTTTAAATAATTATTTCGTCATCGATTCAATTATTGTTTATCTTCGATCAATTATTGTTTCGTCTTTGATTAAATAATTGTGTTATCTTCGATTCATTTGTTTCATACTTGATTAAATAATTGTTTCGTCTTTGATTCAATTCTTGTTCATCTTTGAATCAATTATTGTTTCGCTTTTGAATTAATAATTGTTTCATTTTCGATTCTATTATTATTTCGTACTTGATTAAATAATTGTTTCATCTTCGTTTAAATAATTGTTTCGTCCTCGATTCAATTCTTGTTTCACCTTTGATTCAATTATTGTTTCGCCTTTGATTAGATAATTATTTCGTTTTCGATTCAAGTATTTTTTGTCTTTGATTAAATATTTGTTTCATCTTCGTTTAAATAATTATTTCGTCATCGATTCAATTACTGTTTATCTTCGATCAATTATCGTTTCGTCTTTGATTAAATAATTGTGTTATCTTCGATTCTATTATTATTTCGTACTTTATTAAATAATTGTTTCATCTTCGTTTCAATAATTGTTTCGTCCTCGATTCAATTCTTGTTTCATCTCTGATTCAATCATTGTTTCGCCTTTGATTAGATAATTATTTCGTTTTCGATTCAATTATTGTTTATCTTCGATCAATTTTCGTCTTTGATTAAATAATTGTGTTATCTTCGATTCATTTATTGTTTCGTCTTTGATTCAATTCTTGTTTCGTCTTTGATTCAATTCTTGTTTCGTCTTTGATTCAATTCTTGTTGCATCTTTGAATCAATTATTGTTTCTCTTCTGAATTAATAATATTTTCATCTTCGATTCTATTATTATTTCGTACTTGATTAAATATTTGTTTCATCTTCATTTAAATAATTGTTTCATCCTCGATTCAATTCTTGTTTTATCTTCAATCAATTAATGTTTCGTCTTCCATTGAATTCTTGTTTCATCTTCGTTTCAATTATTGTTTCATCTTCGATTCAATTATTGTTTCGCCTTCGATTAAATAATAATTTAATCTCTGAATGAATGATAATTCCGATCAAGAGTCATTCATCGACAAATGAAATGAAATATTAATATTAATAGTTAAAAGTTAATCAGTATAATTACTGATTAACTTTTAAATCAGTAATCAGTAATTATACTGATTAACTTTTAACTTTGGTAAAATCGACCCTAAAGATGTTTTCTCTTCTTTGCTAATTGTTCATAAAGACTAAAATAAATAATTCATGCTTTTGTGGAAAAATTGGTTTTCAGTAAGTAGATAATTAAAAAGCGGAATCAAAGATGAAAGAAAATAAAAAAGAAACGAGTGAATTCGAGGCTGAAGAATGGTGTGAATTCAGATGGAGATCATTTTTTATTGACGCACTTTTGCGAGCCAGCGTATCTTCCTCTCAATCGTAACGAGTGGTGCACTTTATTGCCGATTGCATTACAAATAAGGACGTCCTGAATAACACTCTTGCATCCATTAATTCTTATTCCGACGTTATCTTTCTTTTCTACCTTTCGAGTGGAAAGAAAATTAATTTTGAGCGCTGATAAACTTCCCCACCGTGTAAATTATCAATCCTTATGTAGCTACCGTTCTCCACCTTCAAGAAATCTCAATTCTTTTCTCCACTCTTCTCCTTTACTTTTTTCTTCTTTGATTTTTTAAAATATATTATATCTCTTTTGTATTTTTTCATTTTTTCGTCTTTTCTTTTTTGTATTTTTTCATGTTTTCTTTTTTGTCGTTTTTCATCTTTTTTTTGCATTTTTTCTTTTCTTTTTTGTATTTTTTCCTCTTTTCTTTTCTTGTATTCTTCGATCAGTTCTTTTTTGTTTTCCTTCGTGGTTTTCTAAAAAATATTCTATTTTTCTTTTTCTAGATTGTTTTACGTTTTCTTTTTCCCTTTTTCCTTGTTCTTTATTTTTGGTCCCCTTTTTTGTGCACATTTCTGTCGTGTCTCTTCCTCTTATCTATCTCTGTCTATTTTATCATGTCGCTTTTATTCTTATCACATATTTTATTCATAGTAGCAGATATTTTGTTCACAGTGTCTTCATTGTCTTTCCGACTTTTTCTATCCCATTTGTTGTTTTTTTCTTTCCGCTTTTTTTTTCTTCCCGTTTATTTTTCTTCTCGTTTTTTTTTAAATCTTGAGTATTACGAGCGTCTATATAAATTACGCGCTTTTATCATTTTGACAAATTAATCTCGTCACGTCTTCAGTGAAAATGGGTCTTTGTGTGAGAAAATCGAATCATGGAAGAAGTGATTTGACTTGAAAGCTAAAAGGAATATTTATCTGTAGTTTAAAGAAACAGTTCTTCAGGATTGTGGATCAAAAAATGTTCACACCTATCAGTCAAAATGTAACCACTCTTTAATAATTTATTAAATTTAATTATTTATTGAATTTACTTATTTATTAAATTTAATTATTTATTGAATTTAATTATTTATTGAATTTAATTATTTATTAAATTTAATTATTTATTAGATTTAATTATTTCTTAAATAAAAAATTATTATTTTACAACTTGTTGATGGATTTGAAAATAATTTTGTAGCTATAATTAACTCGCTCGTTTTCGTTATTTCAATATCATTCAAATTTTTTGTAAAATTTCGACGCATTTAATTTAGATTAAATTAAACGGCAATTTTAAAAATAAATTTTAAATTGTCAAATGAAATATTCTTTTTGAATTTGAAATTTTCCATATTATCCAGTATTTAATATTTCAAGCAAAATTATTCCAACATTATTTTCGATTTGAAATTAAAAAATTTTGGCTCATTTTGTTAAGTCATTTGAAGAATTTTAAATTTAAAGTATCATGTTTGATATTTGAAAAAATATGCTAAACGGGATTTTTTAATTTTAATTAAAAATACGTGCTTGGTTTGCTTTATAGGAATTACAATTTATATTTTATATAATTTAGTGTGTATATAATTTATTATATAGAATTTATCACATAGAATTTATTATAAAGAATTTGTTATATAGAATTTATTACATAGAATTTATTATAAAGAATTTGTTATATAGAATTTATTACATAGAATTTATATAAAGAATTATTTATAGAATTCATTATAAAGAATTTATTATTTTATTTTATTTGATTACAAATTATTTTGTAGAATTATTATGCAGAATTTTAAATATTGCTTCTTCGTAATGATATACTGAAGTTTGCAACGTTTTTTTCTTTTACGAAAAACAAAAAGGCAAATTATTGTTTGCTTAATAATTATTCTAGTATTTATTTAATAACTTCATAAAAAGATAAGGCAAAATAAAATCTTTGGAAGTTGTAAATAAATATTTAAAAAAATTGAAAATTGCAAAAGAAGAAAAACGTTGCAAATTTCAGCGTTCTTTCTCTTAGAGGAGAGTGTTGAAATAATTTATCATTAACTATTAAATACGTTGAATTTCTTAAAAATGTTGAATTTGTTCAAAATGTTGATTTTGTTCAAAATGTGGATTTTGTTAAAAATATTGATTTTGTTCAAAATGTGTATTTTGTTCAAAATGTTGATGTACTTCAAAATGTGGATTTTGTTAAAAATGTTGATTTTGTTCAAAATGTGGATTTTCTTCAAAATGTAGTTTTTCTTCAAAATGTTGATTTTCTTCAAAATGTTGATTTTATTCAAAATGTTGATTTTATTCAAAATGTTGATTTTATTCAAAATGTGGATTTTATTCAAAATATTGAATTCGTGAAAAATGTTGAATTTATTAAAAATGTTGAATTAAAAATGTCGAATTTGCTAAAAATATTGATTTTGTTTTCAGGAGTGATTGCAATCGGTAGCGAATAATAAGGTAGCGAGTTAATGACGGTTGCCGGGAATTGAAAAGATGTCTCCATCGAAGCCCGCTTGAAAATAAGACGAATCTTGACTGAGGCATCGGACGAGAGTTATATTTTGACCCCAGTTAGCATACCAAAAGAGGCATTATATTATACGGCTTGTGTCCGCTATTATAATGAATATCGCGCTGAGAGGGTTATAAGGTGTTTCTCTACCTATATATTTTATTTGTATTTGTATACGAATGCACCAAGACACTCGTATGACAAGTTATCACCAAGACTGGTCCAGGGGGCAAACGAGAGACACCTCGGATATCATTTGAATTTCAATGAATGATGTGGGTGCAAGTGTCGCCCGTATCCATTCACCAATATTTATTCACTCGTTTGTATTTGTTACAGTTGTGTGCCTCTCTGACTCAGAAATCGTCTAAGATTTCTCCCCCCACACAATCTTTTTTCTGTTTTATTCATCTTTCTCTCTCTTTTCCAGCGTGACAATCAGACACGAGGAATCGCAAGAAAGAGACAAATGCCGCTGGCAGAGATGTACCTGATGCATTCACAGCCTCGTATTCCATTGCGAGTACAAAAGTCCCGCCAACAATGGAGGATTATCTCCGATCGTCTTTTGTAAAACCATTTCCCGTGACGTGGTTTGTGATGCCAGTATCTATCACTCAAGGAGTCCTCATCTATTTCAAGCTTCTCTGTATTGCTATCAACTCGCCGATTTTTCTTCTCTAATCTTCAATAAAGCCATTGACACTGAAACTGGCCTTTTCAGAAGACAGGTCACGCACCTTCATCGTCTTTAGCATCTGATTATGAGATCATCGGTCAACTAACTTTGTGCCTTGATTTTTCATTTACTTTTTTCATTCTGTGACCAAAAACTTTTTGTCTCCTTTGTCTCGAGGATTGTAATTTTTCCAAAACGACGATTTGGAATTGTTGATTTTTTAGGCTTCTTTTGAATTCCAAGATTCTCTGAGATTTTCTCTACCGCAGTGCTTTGAATTTTAAACTGTCGAGATTGATATTAATTTTACGTAGATTTTTTCTCATTGGAATTTAGAGCTTGGCATCACTGACAAGTGTTTCTGTACTTCGAGACTCAATTTACTTCTGATTCTTCTGAAAATTATTTCAATTATTCTTGTCTTTATTTCAAATTCTCATCAAATTTTCATTTTTTCATTCTTTCAATTTTTCAATTCAAAGTTTTCAAAATTTTGAAAGGAATTGAAAGTTCTCACACATTTATTAATTCAATGCTAGAAAATTTACAAATGTTGTGTAAATAAATACCCTTTTCGTTCAGATTTCATTTTTTCATTTTTTCATTCCTTCAATTTTTCAATTCAAAATTTTCAAAATTTTGAAAGGAATTGAAAGTTCTCACACATTTATTAATTCGATGCTAGAAAATTTATAAACGTTGTGTAAATAAATACACTTTTCGTTCAGATTTCAAGACTTTGAAATTCGTATGTTAAACATTCAAAATTTTCTTCGAAATTCGAAAAATTGTTTTAAAATTTCGTAGTTATTTATTTTTTAAAAGAATTCAAAATTTCGCGAATTTTTTTCTGACTAGTGCTTTTTAATTACAAGGCTTTTCTGAAAGATGTAATAAAATTTTGAAACGGTTGATTTTAGGTGCAACCTTTTGAACTTAAAAGTTGCTCAAATCTAGTCAATAAAATTTTTTATGGAGCGATCTAATTATCATTCAAAATTGCCCTGACATTCATCTCTTTATTTGCTCGACTGTGAATATTTATATAGTCTCTGAGGAATTATTTTAATGGCATATTTAAACATCTAAAATACGCCGCCGTGTTGCTTTAATTTATTTTTGAATATATTTCCGTTTTGCGAAAGTGCTTTCTCTTTCTCTGCAATTTTACTTTTATGGATTGATGACAAAACAATGATAATACTTAATGTTATAATTAATTATATTATCAATATTATTAATTATTTTGTTAGTAGTGGATCAAAAGAAGGATTAATTTAATTATTAATTATTAATATTATTAAGTGTTAATATTATCAATATTATTAATTATTAATATTATTAGCAATGTAATTAACATAATATTTTTTTCAAACTTTCAGTAAACTAATAATTAATCAATTTGCTAAAATTATCAAAAAAAAGCTTTTCGTCACAGAAAAATTGTTGTGAAGAAATAGCTTTGATTTTTTTTTTGATTTGGAACAGTTTTGATTTAGAAGTCGCTTTTGTTAAAAATCCGATTTTTTTACAATTTTACATACAATTTTATTATATGCAAGAATTTTTTGAACATTCGGCTTTTAAGGTAATAATAATGCAGGAGCGATAAACATTATGATACAAGGGGAACAATAAAAATTAGTTTTCTAGTAAAATGTGCGGTTCGGTTTTTTGCAGGCATAATAATTCATTGGCTAACACATAATTTTATTTCAAGTTTTTAAACACTTCGTTAATGCTATCGGTAGATAATAACAGTTTCGCTTGGCCATGACGATAAGATTGTTAATGGAAACTCGTACGTTTTCACTTAAGTTTGTAACGTTTTCTTACATTTATTACTGCACTATTATGATAGAAGAATTGGTTTCTTGAAAATTGCTACACTCGTAAGAGTCAAATCATTCTCGTAATACAAGTTGCAAAAATCATTCTTATCGTACTTTTTGTAATTTAATTTTAAAACGTGACTTAATGTCGAGAAGTGTTTCTATATTTTTATTCAAACACACGTCAATGAAAAAAACATTAAAATTACATTTCTTCAAATACCTTCCAAATGGTCTTTTCAATAATTTGTTTTACATTTGTACTATTTTTAAAAATGATATTTGTTTATTTTAACTCAAACTTAATTGGTTCTGTGTTTATAAATAGTACTTTCATCAGGAAAGTTTTAATTGAATTAGTATGTAGAAAAAAAATATGTAGAAAAAAATGTGTAGAAAAAATATATAGAAACAATATGTAGAAATAATATGTAGAAAAAAATATGTAGAGAAAAATATGTAGAGAAAAATATGTAGAGAAAAATATGAAGAAGAAAATATGTAGAAAGGCGTAGAAAGAAATATTGAAGCGTGAAACTTTTGTGCATTTGAAATAAATAAGTTTTCGATAAGATTTGAATTAGTTTTAAATTTTAGGCAAGTCGTGTGGTTTGAAAAGTTTGCAATGCGTGTAATGTATTCAGCTTCTTTAGAATTTGAACCTTGATGGTGACTGGCACGGTTCATCCATCAAAAGTCAAATATCACTTGTATAAGTCGCTAGGAGTCCAAGCAAAAGACGTGTTCTTTTTCTCAGTCTCTTTACAATTCCTCTTTTATATTTTTATACTCGTCTTCGATCTTTTATAATACCACTTGTAAAACGCTTTAACAGAGATACTTCCTTAAGGGCGTCGAATAAAAAACGTCTCTTCAGAGTTTATAAAGTCAAGATTTATTTGTCGTAAAGCGCTCCAGCATTTTATTAAATTCAAATTAACTCGATTTGAATTTTATTTAATCATTTAATGTGGGAAAGAAGTGTTGAAAAATTTGTTTGAACATTTTTTATTGCTTCCTGCTACACGCATTAAAAAAATTAATGTCAATTTTTTTATAGTTTCCTGTAGTAATTATTATAGAAAAAAAGATTTGTACAACGATCTGTATCAGAAAATTTGATTATTTACAAATTTCCAACGCTTTCAAATTTTTAGGGTCTTGCTTTCTTTTCAAATTTGTTTTCTTTCAAATTGGGAAATTGTTTATTTTCAAAGCAAATTGTTTTCAAAAATGATTGAATTCTTTTTTTAAACAAGTTAAATAAACATTAGATTGAAATACATTTTTGATTGAAATGCATTTTTGATTGAAATACATTTTCGATTGAAATACATTTTTAATTGAAATACATTTTTAACTGAAATACATTTTTAATTGAAGTACATCTTTTATAAATACATTTTTTATGAATATATTTTTTATGAATACATTTTTTATGAATACATTTTTTATAAGTACATTTTTTGTAAATAAATTCAAATTTATTTGATTTTATTATACAAATTTGTGTAAATTTCTTTTATAACATTTTTTGTTGACAAATTGTTTCAGTAACAATTTTCAGTTACAATTCTTATTGTATTAATATTTCGAGGAAAAAATGTTTTAAATATACATTTTTATAGAAATGAGATAACGTTTTGTCGAGTAATTAGGAAAATTTTTCTGTTTCTTTGAATTGTTGTATTTTTGTGCAGCATGTGTTCAATTGTCAGTACTTTGGTCAATCTTGATTATTTTGTCGTCGCATTATTATTGACAATTTCCAAGCTGCGATTACCTTGCTCGAGTCATTTGTACTCTTTTGATAATTACGGATAATGACGGAAGCTCTTGTAATAAGGTACGAACCTTATTACTGAAGCTGCCAATGAAAAAAAGAGGAAATTTAATATTTTATTGCTAAAAGGCTTACTTACCAGAAGATAAGAAAAGAATAGTTCTATTAACCTGAAATTTAAAAACTTGCAGTAAAGATAAAATTCTCCTTGTGGTTTTTATATAGTCGAGTCCTAAAATTGAAACTGTCTGATGTTGTATTAAATAAATAAACAAATAAACGAATAAACAAGTAAACGAATAAACAAATAAACAAATAAACGAATAAACAAGTAAAGGAATAAACAAATAAAGAAAATAAACAAATAGACAAATAAATATTATTCGAATGATAATTTCAATCGTATTTCAAATATTACATTTAAAACAAAATGACAATTTCTTTTTAAAATTGATGCACTTCAAAAAGTACATTTAGTTTAATAAGACTAATGTAATTTAATTTTTTAAGTTTTTGTATTTTATTTTTTATGTTCAAGAATTTTAATTAAAAAAAAATAAATACAAAATAAAATACAAAAACTAAAAAAGTTTAATTACATTAGTTCTAATTGAACTAAATGTACTTTTTGAAGTGCATCAATTTTAAAAACAAATTGTCATTTTCTGTGATTGACGCGAGAAAAGAAAATAAAAGGGTTGGACTCATTGCATACTTTTGTATTTTTCTCTTCTTTTGCATCTCAGATTCTGAATGAATGCATAATTTAAGTCCATTTCGGTTCACAAATCCTTCAACGCGTGGGAAGCACGTTATTTGCTTAATTAAGCTTGAAATATGAATTCAAGCGATAAATTAATTTTTGTTAAATTATTTTTTCTTCTTTTTAATTATTCTTCCAAATTATTTTCTTCTAAAACTATTTTGCCCTCAATTTGCTTTGTTATTGAATCATCTTGATCTCAATTTCCTTTGTTATTAAATCATCTTGATCTTAATTTCCTTTGTTATTAAATCATCTTGATCTTAATTTCCTTTGTTATTAAATCATCTTGATCTCAATTTTTTTTCTTATTAAATCATCTTGATCTCAATTTCCTTTCTTATTAAGTCATCTTGATCTCGATTTTCTTTCTTATTTATTATAATTTTGAAAATTGATTTATAGACCTTAATTATTAAAATCTGTTGCTTTAATTTAACGAGACCAAAGATCACAAATTAAAGCAACAGATTTTTATTTATTATAATATTATTCTTTTTATAAGAATAATATTCAATCATCTTGGCCTCAATTTACTCCAAAAATGTTTCTTGAAAAATATTGCACATTTTTGTAATATTGCAATTCTTGAATTATCCTTTCTGATCTAAAAATCGCAATTGTATTTTCCGAATGACTAAATTCCGTTTTCATTTCGCAGATAAGTATAATTTCGATGCAGATGTTTGGTATATTAAAAAATGGCGTTTCGATGAAAAATGGAAAGCGGGGATCGAGTGTCTTGGAGTCGCGAACTCTGTGGGTGACGAAGGCGAAATGCTGCTATGAAATGGAGAGAAGGGAAGCTGAAAGGACGAGGCTTTTGACACGACATGTGTCGGTCGTCTCCCGTGAGATCTAAGACAGTCTTGACTTCCGCTAATCCAAGAATCGAGCCTTTTAATGCTGCGCGAACTTTCGCGATTATAAATATCAGAGGATACCGGGAATCTGAAGGGGATTCGTCTAGACCTTCGAATGAAACTATAACCGGCGATAGGGATGCATCTGAAACTTGACAAAAAAACGGAACTTCAAGACAAGAAAAATAATGCACAAGAACTTTTAATGGTCTCTGCAATCTGCTCCCAAGGCACTTTTAATTAAAATTTTATTCCATCATCAAGAAAGCAACGCGTAAAAACGAGATTTCTTTTCTTTTCGTTTTCAATGAAGTTCAATTTATTCATTTTGTATCTAGTTTATTTTTATTTACTTATTTTGTATTTATTAATTTTGTGTTTATTTATTTTGTATTTATTTTGTATTTATTTTGTGTTTATTTATTTTGTATTTATTTATTTTGTATTTATTTATTTTGGCTTATAAAATAAAGACGACACTTTCGGACCAAATTCAATATTTATTATAAAATGTACAACGAAAAAGTCCGAAAGTGTCGTCTTTATGTTATTAATTAATACTCGGATGTAAAAGCTTTTATAATTATTATTTTGGATTATGTTATTTTATATTTACTTAATATGACAATTTCATATTACAATTTTATGAATCTTTTTTTATTTATTTTTTTTTATTTTATTTTTTATGAATCTTTTTTTATTTATTTTTTTTTATTTTATTTTTTTTTATTCTTTTATTATTTATTTTTAAATCGGACTCAATTTTTGTTCCAAGAATGAAAAGTAAATATATTATTCCTGATTATAAAATAAATAAAATAAAAGATAAAAGACGAAATGCTTACACAATTTTAAATTTCGAAATTCGGAATTTTTTCAAAGGTTAATTCAAATTAGATATCTTTATTAAATAATAATATTTGCTAACACGATTTTCTCGCGGCGTTTCAAAGAAAGCTGACGTCACGCAGAATCGTTTTAAAACGTTCATGGAAGCGCTCCCTTCGTTTATTATATAGCTTTCGCGTTGTATTGAATTATAATTCTTAATTGTGTCGAGGGAAAGGATTTTACTTTCCTAATATCATTTTCCGAATGCATTAACAAAGTGCAATTTCTCAAAGAGATGAATTCTTATTTTTAAGTTTCATTAGATTTTTTCTCTCCAAGACTTTTCTTTCCAAGACTTTTCTTTCCAAGACTTTTCGTTCAAGACTTTTCTTTCAAGACTTTTCTTTCAAGACTTTTCTTTCAATACTTTTCTTTCCAAGAATTTTCTTTTCAAGACTTTTCTTTCCTAACTCAGAATAAAATACAAAAATTAGTATTTTCTTTAACCGAAAGAGTAAAATTCACATAATTCGTATATAAAATAATGTCTGTCAATATTCATTCATAGCTAATCCACTCATAGTTAATTAATTCATATTTAATTGGATTATATTATTCAAAAGCCGTGTAAATAATTCGTTTTCATTTCGCAGAGAAAATGGGTGAAAATTATAAAAATATTATGGATTTTTATGCAAAAGGTTGAGACCATTTTGAATTGAATAAATAAAAAAATAAAAAAATATGAAAATAAACAAATAAACAAATATGTTGATTTAATCAAAGAGTGGGACTTTTTTAGATCTTGAGTTTCATCGTCTTGTTTCTCTGATTTTCTTCTTTAGAAAAGAGAGCAAATCGGAGAAATAGATATGTTGATGAGTCTCGAAAAAGCTCTCGAGCAGAAAAACACACGTTGCTTTGGAAATTTACTCGATTAATTCTAAGGGACAACAGCTGTAAGAGGGTTTGAGATTCACCCTGCTTTTTTTTACCCTTGTTTCTCGTTAATAGAGAGTGGTGTGAAACGAAGGAGAGAAAAAGAGAGAAGAGATCCCCTTTAATGGCACGCGACTCACTTCAGAGACCAAACGAAAGTATCGGTATATCCGCAGTAAACGGGAGTCTGATCGTCACAAGAGATAATTTTAGGAGTATAACGAAGCAGCGTATAAGAGTGCGGTCCAGATGGTGTCGAGATACTGCAGCATTGTTGCACGTGACATGAGCGATTGCTAATTTTAGAATTCGGACCTTTTTTATTCCAAAAACATAGTCGATATCATTCGGCAATTGGTCCAGTACGAAAAATTGTTTAAATTTGTTCTTAGTTCTTTTCTTTTTAATTGTTTCTTTTTTCAATTATTTCTCTTTTCAATTATTTCTCTTTTCAATTATTTCTCTTTGTTTCAATTATTTCTCTTTCAAATCCCATCGTTTCAATTTTTTCGTTTTATAATTTAAATTATTTTTCTTTGTTTCAATTATTTCTCTTTCAATTTCCATCGTTTCAATTTTTTCGTTTTATAATTTAAATGATTTCTCTTTGTTTAAATTATTTCTCTTTCAATTTTTTCGTTTTATAATTTCTCTTCTTTCAATTATTTCTCTTTCGATTCCCACCGTTTCAATTTTGTTCGTTTTATAATTTCTCTTCTTTCATTTATTTCTCTTTTTCAATTCCCATCGTTTCAATTTTTTCGCTTTGTAATTTCTCTTCTTTCTCTTCTTTCAATTATTTCTCTTTTTCAATTCCTGTCGTTTCAATTTTTTTTTTTATATTCTCTTCTCCTTTCAATCATTTCTCTTTTTCAATTGTTCTTTTTCAAATGCTTCCTTTTTTAAATTATTTCCCTCGTTTTTAATTGTTTCTCGTTTTCGATTGATTCCTTTTTCAATTGTTTATTTTTCGGAATTATTTGTCTTTTTCGATTGTTTACCTTGTTGAATTATTTATCTTTTTGGATTATTTATTTTTTTGAATTATTTATCTTTTTGGATTATTTTTATCTTTTTGAATTATTTATCTTTTTGAATTATTTATCTTTTTGAATTATTTCTCGTTGTTTCATTTGCTTCCAAAGAGGGAAAATATCTTTTTAGACTTCTCGTATTTTTGTTTGTTTGAATAGAATTAGTAAAACTTGTTTATTTTTGATCGAGACACTTTTGAGAAGATGTGAACTGGGGATTACGTCACTATTTTCTAGAGATCTTGAAATTATTATAGAACTATTGGGAATTGACGGTAATTGCGTCAGATATTCAAATAATGATTTACGCAAGAGCTTGTCAATAAAATGACGTCTTTCTTCATCTTTGTCATTCGTTTAATTTAATCTGGCGTTGCTGGCAACTTTGCACTTATTGCATAAAAGCAATGCAAACTACAATTAGCTTTATTTATAAAAATTGAGAAACAGTGTTGAACATTAAACATTTGTTGTTTTATTTATTTTATTTGTTACTTTGTTTATTTTATTTACCACTTTATTTATTTTATTGAGTACTTTATTTATTTTATTAATTACTTTATTTATTGTATCCATTACTTTATTTACTTTATTAATTACTTTATTTATTGTATGGATTACTTTATTTATTTTATTAATTACTTTATTGTATCGATTACTTTATTTATTGTATCGACTAACTTGTTCATTGTATTAATTACTTTATTTATTATTTGTAAAACAAGGGCCACAGTTTTTTAAACTCCAAATACAATTTTTGAACGAAATTGTTAAATTATCAACAAAATTGTTAATTGGAAAATCGAGAACTCGATGACAAATACCTTAATGAAGATTCCAGTGATTCTGAACGAGTAGTGAAGGCACTGTTTGACAAGAAGAGGGACGAAGACCACCTTGGGAGAAAAAGAAGAAAAAGAAGAAAAAGCTGGAGAAGAAATGGAAGAAGATGTTCACGCGGGATAAGACCTTTACACGCGACGCACGCGAGTCTTACTTTCGCACCATTCTCAAGACTCGTGATTCTAATACTAGAAATCAAATTTGTTCATATAATTGCTTTTCATTTAATAGCTATAAATAATCAATTTATTTTCAATTTCTTGAAATTTCTTGTATGTAGCTTCTTCTCTCTTCTTCGATGTCAAAAATAACAAACAATAATTGTCGACCTTCGATAATCTTTTATTGACCTATTATTATAACTATCACAAAGATTATAATCAAATGGAAAATAATTACCAGTTCTTGTAACAGTAAATTACAGTATAAATTATTGCTTCTATAAATTATAGCATTGTAGAATTACGTCACTGGCAAATATTTTATTTTCTTCTCTAGCTTTTAATTACGCATCATGTGAACAATTCAAGCCATTTCGAATTTTTGTGATATTTGATTCTGTAATTCGATCTGTAATTCTCTTCTGCGTTTTCAAACTTGGTTCGATTTTTTACGAATTGTATTTTCTTTTGATTCGATTTTTTACGAATTGTATTTTCTTCTTAGATTCGATATTTTACGAATTGTATTTTCTTCTTAGATTCGATTTTTACTAAGCGATTTTAGTTTTGTTAGTATCAAGTTCGAATCGCAATTATAATAAAATCAAAAGACTTGACATTATAGTTCAAATACGAAAATAGTACAAATATGAATGCCTAATAATAATAAAGAATGCCTAACAATAATAAAGAATGCCTAATAATAATAAAGAATGCGTAATAAAAATAAAGAATGCCTAATGCGTATACGATAAAAATTAAATTCCAGTGGCTATAGACACAATGTCTGCGTTTTAATTTTAGACATTCGCCAAGTGTTTGTCGTCTCATGTCTGTTATTTCGGAAAAGTGATAAAGCTTCTGATAGATTAGATTATTCGCTAAAATAAATAGGATTTACAACAATAATTAAATTTGTAGTAAATATGAAAACTGCACTTAAAGATGCGGAGAATTCAGAAGCTCGAGATGATAAAGGAAATAATGTCGAGGATTTATGGGGCAGTAGCAGTTGAAATGTTGAGAATCTCTGTGATATGTTTTCTTTGAATTCCTCTGATCGTGACGTGAAACCAAGTCCGATAAAAGCAGAGACGGGCTTTTAGCTGAATGATTTTCCCTGCGACCCATTTAGTTGTGTTGTTTTGACTTTGCCTTACTTCGCATCGCAGATATTACATAGTAGCAATATAAACGCGTCGCTGAAATTCACAAAGTTAACCGACCAGTAATGCAGCGATCCGTTTAGACCCCAAGCAACTTGAAAGGAAGTCAGAAAATAATTACTTCGACACGACCGCGACAATATTATTAAATTTCGACTTCAATTATTGTTTCCTTCAACCCGAAAGACCGCGACTTGTAATTGCACGCAACGAATTTACGATTTTCAGAATTGAATTTCGCTCTGCAATTTGAACCTTGACAAAACCTTTTGCTTTTTTATTCCGTCTTTTGGCACTTTGTGTTAAAATTGCAACGCTGCGAAATTTAAACACTTTGAATGAAGAATAGGAATTTGTTTTATATTCATTTTATTCCAAGTGCTTACATTTAATAAGGTTCTCTTTTTTGAAAAACGGCGCCCTGACAAATAATTTACTTGTTTCGTTCTTTGTTTTAAATCTTGAAATACGTAAAATTTATTTAACTCTTCATTTTGATGCATTTATGCGCTGCTTTGTTCTATTTTGCACCTTTGTTCTTTCTAACCTTTGCACCTTTTTTATTGCTTTCGTTCAGTTATCAAGTAGAATTAAGTAATTGCATGTCTGATAAAATGTGACTGGAGAATAATCTTGAAAAGCGTATTCTTGAACCAAAAACTTTGATCGCAAAATTAATTTCATTTTGAAAAAATGTAAAACTCATTTTGAAAAAATGTAAAATTCATTGTGAAAAAATTTTGATTCAAGCGAACGTTTTTCTTGATCTCACAAAAAAAATTTTATTAATTGTTAATTTTCTTTTTCAGGTGAGTCCAAGATTTGCAGCTTACTGTATCATATTCCGTGAGTACAAATAATCTCACATATTCACCAGAAAAGGAAGATTCCATTTTTTCTTTATTTTAAAATTTTAATTCAAGTTCGAATTTAAGTTCGAATTTTAATTCAAATTCAAGTTCGAATTTAAATCCGAATTCAAGTTCGAATTTAAATTAAAATTCAAGTTCGAATTTAAATCCGAATTCAAGTTCGAATTTTAATCCAAATTCAAGTTCGAATTTAAATTCAAATTCAAGTTCGAATTTAAATTCAAATTCAGTTTCGAATTTAAATGCAAATGCAAAAAATTCACTTTTCGAACATTAAGTTTTGCAGGTACTTTTTCGATTATTTAGTTTTTGAAGAAGAGGAAGTTTTGTCACGCATGAGAGATATATTCTGCCGGTAGCGACAGTAACTGGAATCGCTGGAACGAGAAAATGAGACGCATTCTGAAAGGTAGCCTCCAGTGCTGGATCATTTTTCATCGTCGACTGTATTAATTACCATCGCGATGGTTCGATCTCTCGAAGAGAGCAGTCATTAAGCGATCGATTAAATGTAGAAGGGGAAAAGGTTGTGAGATCTTGGCTCCTAATGGCTCTCGCTGGACTTGTTATTTTCTCTAGATTATACCCGGTAACGTTCATTATACAAGATAGCATTAAAAATATTTGGATTACTCGTCACCTTCTAACGACCCTTCATTATATTTCCGCATTCCAATCTAATGCCTCCATTTCTCTATGATAACTCATCGCATTGTATGTAAATCGAAACAACATAATGACCCGTCGAGATTATTCCCTCGAGATAAAATGAATTCTATTAGAAAATTAATTCACAACGTATGGATTTGAGTCCAATAAGCGCCAGAGAAAAGCACATTTTTTTAACTTTCGATTTGTAATGAGGCAAATACTTGAATGGTTCCAAATTTCGAGTGCGCTAGGAGACAATTTAAATATTGGTATTCAATTAAATATGAAGGCTAAATTAAATGTTGATATTCAATTTAATGTGAATATACATGGAATTAAATGTGAATATGAAATTAAAGACGAATTAATGAAATGAAATGAAATTAATGAAATGAAATGAAATTAAAGACGATTATTAAATTAAAAACGAAAAATAAATTAAAGACGAAAATTAAATTAAAGACGATTATTAAATTAAAGACGAATATGAAATTAAAGACGAATATGAAATTAAAGACGAATATAAAATTAAAGACGAATATAAAATTAAAGACGAATTTAAAATTAAAGACGAATTTAAAATTAAATATGGATAATTAATTTAAATACGAATAAAGCATAAGAATACGAATTCTGTTTTGAAATTAAAAACGATTAAAACTTTGAATTAAAATGAATAATGTTTTAATTATGCGACTGAACTTTGCTGCTTTTTGTACGCTTCTTCCCTCACGTTTGATTCTTGTTAGTGATTAAATTTCGTTCTGGACAGTGATAGAGTTTGCAAAATAACTAGCTTATTAAGCGTATCGGTGACTGCATCTTAAACTGGCCTTAATTATTTGACTCACGAAATTCAAGCATCTCTAATTGATTTTCTGAGAAAAGGACAGGTGCTCTTTAACACACGCTTCTCGATTTTTCAAACAAAAACAGAAAATTTTGAATGAAAAATTCAGAAATTCATTTATTTACACTGAAAAATTGCACACTGAAAATTTGGAAGCATTCAAGTTTTTCTTTCATAAAATTGTAGTAGAAAATCTATACTTTGGATTCAAAGAAAAGAAGCTCAGAGATTTTAAGGAGGCTCAACCCCGTGTCATAATTTCAAACTAAATAGTAGTTTTTAATAAAAAACTCGACAAGAAGAGATAAAACGAATTAAAATGGTTACGAATATCGTTCAATTCTCAATCATTTTTCAATTAATGTCGTGTTTGAACTTTTGTGCTTTAATTTTTTTGAAAAGCATTCATCACACATGTATATTTTTATCAATTCTTGATGAAAATTGTGTTCATTTTAATTTTAATACGGTAATTGGAATTGAAAACTATTTAATTCTGCTTTTTTTGAAAAACTCGCAAACTATTTAATTCGGTTTATAATATCATAAAAATGACTTTAATTAAATTTTCATTTAAATGAGTTTAATTCATTTTAATGAAATGGAATTTAATCGAATTAAAATTTTGCAAAATAAGAATCGCATTAATATCACATTCTATTCAAACTAATGCCATTTTTGAAATTTTTCGTAACCATTTTAATTAACCTCTTCTTTTCTCTTCTTTTCTCTTCTTTTCTCTTCTTTTCTCTTCTTTTCTCTTCTTTTCTCTTCTTTTCTCGTCTTTTCTCGTCTTTTCTCGTCCTTTCTCGTCTTTTCTCGTCCTTTCTCGTCTTTTCCCGTCTTTTCTCTTCTTTTCTCGTCTTTTCCCGTCTTTTCTCTTCTTGTCTCTTCTTGTCTCTTCTTGTTTTGTTTAATTAAAATTGATTTCATCAAATTTCGAAAGATCCAGTTGTACAATTTTCAGACAAAATTAGTTTGAGCCAAAATTTATTGTAAAATAATTATTTTGTGTTTTTTTCCAAACTTGGAGAACAATTGCAATTTTTTTCCAATTTTAATAAACGGTAGCTTATTTTATTCTTTGGAAGACTCTCTAGAGTCTTGTTCGTTTGATTTTGTTAAATAATAGTTTGTTTAAAAAATATAAACAATAAAAATTTTATTTTCTGAACAACTTGAACAAAAAGTTGTTTAAAAAATTCAATGTACACAATTGTAAAAAATATATCAAGGGGTAAAATAAGCTATTGCTTATAAAAATTGGAAAAAAATTGCAATTGTTACTTTAAAGAAAAAACACAAAATGTTAAATAATTGTTATTTAACAACAAATGTTGAATCGAATCAATTTTTTCTGAAAATTGTACAAATGGATCTTTCGAAATTTCTTAAAATCAATTTTAATTATATTTTTATTTTATATTTAAAACCACGTAGTAATAATTATTATTTGACAACAAATTCTGACTCAAACCAATTTTTCTGAAAATTGTACAACTGGATCTTTCAAAATTTGTTAAAATCAATGTTAATTATATTTTTGTTCTATATATTTAAAACCACGAAGTAATAATTATTATTCGACAATAAATTTTGACTCAAAGCAATTTTTTCTGAAAATTGTACAACTGGGTCTTTCAAAATTTGTTAAAATCAATTTTAATTATATTTTTGTTCTATATATTTAAAACCACGAAGTAATTATTATTATTTGACAACAAATTTTGACTCAAACCATTCTTTCTTGAAAATTGTACAACTGGATCTTTCAAAATTTGTTAAAATCAATTTTAATTATTTTTGTATTCAATATTTTATTAATTATTTTTTATTAATTATATTTATATTCAAAAGCACCTTTAACTATTTAAAAATATTATTTCAATATTGTTTATTGTTTAAAACCATTATTTAGTTTGAGGTTATGTCAATTGGTTGAACATCCTTAAGAAAAAGGAAAATAAGAGAATACTGAAAATTATATTGTATAAAATACAAATATAAATTTTTATTTTATTTATCTATTATAATGCAATACAGGTATATAGATTACATGAGATTTAGTCTTTCAAACAAACAGCTCTGATTGTCGTTAACATTTACAAATATAAAATATAAATATAAAATATAAATATAAAATGTAAACATAAAATATAAATATAAAATGTAAACATAAAATATAAATATAAAATGTAAACATAAAATATAAATATAAAATATAAATATATAAATAAAATAACAAAAATACATTCAGAAAATGGACGAAGAGGAAATAGGAAGAAAACGAATGGAAAATAGAAAAGAAAATAATCTTGAAATTATTCAAATTAAAAATGAGAGCAAATTAAAACTGAATAAAAATTCCGATTCTAATTACTTAATCTTCAGATAAAAACTACAGAGGCGCAGTCAAGGATCTCCAACACTCGTGAATTCACCTAGAAACGGTATTTAATCGAGAGAAATGATTAAGGCCTGGAAAATAACGATTGCAGTGGATGTTGACCGGCAAAGAATCAAAGTTACAAAGTTTTTGCAGCCCAGTGTAACCTTAAGGCGAGAAAATGACGAAGAACGCGGAAGCCGCATTGCCACGGTAGCTAATTGGAAGTGAGTGTTTTGTACTGATATATACGCGTAATCCTCGGGCCTTCCAAGATATTTCTTATGCCTGTTGGCGCGTTCTTCAATAATACCAAAAGATATGCTGCTCGAATCTTGAATAGAAAATTCCTCCAAGTAGATATTCACCCGTATAAAATGGCCGAGAAATAAGAATATGAAAAACGTAATGAGAAAGCAGACAAGAGAGTTTCTTAAGATATTCGAGATCTCATTGAAAGTGGTGTCATGTTGGGCATTCTTTACGGAGCACGGAACAAATTCATGCAGATGCGGTCCACATCACCTTCCAAGGGAACCGGGTAATAAAAGACACGACGTATTACGGATTCAACTGGCGATCCTCGCGCGGCCTGTCCCATTATATGAGGGACTAATAAGATACGAGGGGACTTAAATCATCGCGGTGACACAAAAGCGACTGCCAGCTGAATGCCGCGAGTCTTGAGTCAAAGATTTCAATTTGTCTTGATTAGTGCGACGTGAATATTAAAATCTGGCCTCACGAGCGATGAAGAAGAGAGAATGCGAGTGAGCGAGAGACTGGAGTTTAAAAGCAGGTATTCCTGGCCTATGAATATTCAAGCAATAGGCCTGAAACGAGGTGTAGATATCGTGGCGCTGTTCTACAAGCTGTTTAGCTGTCAACGACTTGTAATGACTTGGGAGTGGATGTTCCCGCCCCGGGAGCTTATCTTTTTTCCAAGGACTCGATAAGGATTACAACAGTTTGATGTAATCGCCGTCTCCAAGCTCGAAAATTCAAATGAGTCATAAATGACGAAACGTGACGGGATTTTAAATTCTCTTGGAATTATTGTCCTCTTTGCTTTTGCGGTTTAAAGATTCTGGGTTTCTTTGTTAATTTCTGCTTTTCTTTCTCAATTTAAAGGATCTTTGATTTTGGGATTTATTTTTCTGTTTGGAGATTTGAGATTCCGGTTTATTTTGCTATTTAAAGACTGTTTTCCTTTTCAATTTAAAGATTGTTTTCCTTTTCTATTTAAAGACTCAGTCTTCTTTTTCTATATTTAGTATTCTTTTTCAATATTCCGGATTCTTTTTCAATATTTTGGATTCTTTTTTAATATTCCGTATTCTTTTTCAATATTCAGTCTTCTTTTTCAATATTTAGTATTCTTTTTCAATATTCCGGATTCTTTTTCAATATTCTGGATTCTTTTTTAATATTCCGTATTCTTTTTCAATATTCAGTCTTCTTTTTCAATACTTCGTATTCTTTTTCAATATTCCGTATTCTTTTTTTTAATATTTCGGATTCTTTTTCAAAATTCCGGATTCTTCTTCAATTTAAAGACTTCGTTTTCTTCTTCAGTTTGAAGATTCTTTTCGTTTTTGAAAATTAAAAGCCATTTCTTCTTGATTGTTCATCTGAAAACTTCCATTGATTTCAACTATTGTAATTCCTGTTGGTTCAAACTTCAGAAGATCCAAATTTGATTTTTTATCGAAATGTTAAATTGTAGTTTTAAATTTTTTGTTGAAAAAGTCTGGTGGTCCGAATTTTAATTATTCAAGAATATATATGGTTAAAAAAGAATATATGGTTAAAAAAGAATATGTGGTTAAAAAAGAATATGTGGTTAAAAAGAATATATGGTTAAAAAAGAATATGTGGTTAAAAAAGAATATATGGTTAAAAAGGAATATGTGGTTAATAAAGAATATATCGTTAAAAAAGAATATATCGTTCAAATTGTTATTCAAGAATTTCAGTCGCTGCTAAAAGTATCAATCGATTCAAACTTGATTCCCATCAGCAGAGCTTTAAAGATATTAAATTGCCTGTGAATTCATAGTTTTGTTTTCATGTTTTTCTGAAAAGCAAGATAAAGATAAATAAGCTGTAAATGAAATATTAATTCTGATTTAGTAGAATGACATTTTATCTTTATTTTCAGGATGACGATGACCAGGATTTTCTGCCTTGGAGGAACCCAGAATTGGCGAAGGTTATTTCATCGGTATTTATTTTTTTTTATTTTATTCGTTAAGAATAGTTTGTTTTTGTAATTATTGCATCGATAATTACAAATGATCGATACAATATTATTTTTATTTTATTTTATTCACAAATTAACGGGTAAAAACCCTTTTAAATACAAACTAAAGTGAACTAATCCTAATTTTTTTTTTAGAGAAAGTTGTCATTCTCATGGAACGTCATTATTGAACATTATTAAACATTATGGAACATTATGGAACATTTGAAGCATTTGAATGAATGAATGAATTATTTAGTTAATTATTATAATATGTTAATTAATTATTAATTGACTAATTATTATAATATGTTAATTAATTATTAATTACCTAATTATTATAATAATATGTTAATTAATTATTAATTAACATTTGAATTAATCTAATCAAGATCCAGCAATTATGGAACATTATTAACCACGAAATACTATCTTTGTGAAAGAAAAATAAGTTTTTTAGTATTATTTACTTTTTATCGGCAGGAGAGGAAAACTAGCGAGGAGAGGACATAAGGGTTGTAAAGAATCGCTGCTGGGGCTGATAGATCGTGTGTCGTAAACCGTTAAGTACCTAAGAGCAAGTAGGAATGAAGCAACATGCACATCAAGCGTAATTCGTGTACTTACACACCGAAAAGGGAAAATAGGGTCGTGGGACGGAAGCGGATGTAGCGGCCATAACTTCGCGGACCTGGAGTCGTGGTCGTGATCAACGACGAGAATCGTATTCCTGGCTTCGTTTTCTTTCGTTTTGCTGGTACCTACCTGCAGTCCAAGACGTCGTCTTCTAGAGCAAATCGTCACTCATCGACGAATCATTTAATCGATACATCACTTTTTTTCGTTTTGAGCCACATTGTTGCGAAAGATTCTTATCACAATCTTGTCCCGAATTTTATTTCAAATCTTATTGTAAATCAATCTCTCAAATCTTATTTCGAATCAGTATTTCAAATTTTACTCGGAATTAATATTTTAATTCTTATTCCGAATCAATATTTCAAATTTTACTAGGAATCAATATTTTAATTTTTATTCCGAGCCAATATTTCAAATCTTATTTCGAGCCAATATTTCAAATCTTATTTCGAATCAATATTTCAAATCTTATTCTGAATCAATATTTTAATTCTGATTCCGAATCGATATTGCAATTCTTATTGTGAATCAATATTTTAATTCTGATTCCGAATCGATATTACAATTATTATTGTGAATCAATATTTTAATTCTGATTCCGAATCGATATTTCAATTCTTATTCCGAGTCAATATTTCAAGTTTCATTCCAAATCAATATTTCAAATTTTATTTTAAATGGCAAATCTTATTCCAAGTATCAAATTCCAAATCAATATATTTTAAAATTTTATTTCAAATGGCAAATCTCATTCCAAATATCAAATTCCAAATCAATATATTTCAAAATTTTATTTCAAATGGCAAATCTTATTCCAAATTAATATTTCAAGCCTTATTTCATAAATCAATATTCCAAGTCTTATTTTGAAACTTATCTTAAATCTTCTTGTCACTTTTCTCAAAAGAATTTAATTCAATTTTAAAAGTAAAATTTACATTCATTATCTCAAAAAGTTTGTACACTTCCTCCAAAAAGGACTTTCTTCCAAAAGAATTGATTGATTGATTTCTTGAATCAATTCAAAATTGCTTCATTATTTCGAAAGATACTTATCTCCCCTATCTCTTTTACCAAAAGAATTTAATTCAATCTAGAATTGATGGATTTTCAATTCAAATTAGAATCTCTGAAAAATGTTACGAATATTAAAATATTTAGACGTCAATCTCAATTTTCGATTCCAAAATTAAACAAAAGCTGCATGGAATCTTCAACGCTTTCATTTCAATTCAATTTGTAAAGAAAATTGTTGAAACATAATTGTAAGGAAAATTGTCGAAAAACCATTGTGGAGAAAATTGTTGAAAATTAATTGTAAAGAAAATGGTTGAAAAGCAGTTGTAAAGAAAATTGTTGAAAAATAATCATAAAGAAAATTGTTGAAAAATAATCATAAAGAAAATTATTGAAAAATAACCATAAAGAAAATTCTTGAAAAATAATCATAAAGAAAATTGTTGAAAAATAATCGCAAAGAAAATTGTCAAAAGATAATAATCGTAAAGAAAATTGTTGAGAAATAATTGCAAAAATAATTGTCAAGAAATAATTGTCATGAAAATTGTTGGAAAATAATTGCAAAGAAAATTGTCAAGAAATAATTGTACAGAAAATCGTTGGAAAATAATTGCAAAGAAAATTATCGAAAAATAATAATCGTAAAGAAAATTGTTGAAAAATAGTCGCAAAGAAAATTGTCAAGAAATAATCGAAAAGAATATAGTTGAAAATCGCAAAGAAAATTGTCAAAAATTAATCGTAAAGAAAATTGTTGAAAATAGCAAAGAAAACTGTCAAGAAATAATCGAAAAGAAGATTGTTGAAAATTGCAAAGAAAATTGTCAAAAAATAATCGAAAAGAAAATCGTAGGAAAATAATTGCAAAGGAAATTGTCGAAAACTAATTGTAAGGAAAATGTTGTTGATTTTGCAGTGTTTGAGAATTGGGAATTGAAAGACGAATTACGAATATTGAATGAAGAAAGTTGTAAAATGTAGAATTATTTACAAAACAGCCCAAGGGAAGTGTACAATGCAAATAGTTAGGAAAGAAAAGTAGCCATTGGAAACAATAATGCAAGACTCCATCGAGAAAGAGAAAACAATTTATTAATCCAAGAGCTAGGCTCTTTTCACTTGAAACTTGGCGCTCGAGGCACGTATTCGCAATGAATGCATGTAGGCAACAATATGAGTGTTGGGCATAAAATGAAAGCGCCTCTGTAGTGCGTCTCGACTATATTGTTTTGTCGCGAACAGGTCGGTGGTCACGAACACCTCGTTTCTTTCTATGTTCAATCTCCTGTCTTTGTCGCTCGTTTAATGCACGATTTGGCATAAACATTGGCACGAACGACTAAGTAACACTGTAATCTTTCTCTAACAACTGCACCAAAGCAGCGCGACCTTTTAAGCCACTTTTTTTCTCCTTTTTTATTATACTCCAAGTCTTCCAAATTTTTTTTTTTATTTTCATTACATTTATAATTAATTACATTTTCCTTTTCCATTACATTTATAATTAATTACATTTTTCATTTCCATTACATTTATAATTAATTACATTTTCCTTTTCCATTACATTTATAATTAATTATATTTTCCATTTCCATTATATTTATAATTAATTACATTTTTCATTTCCATTACATTTATAATTAATTACATTTTCCATTTCCATAACATTTATAATTAATTACATTTTGAATTGAAATGTAATTTATATTTTGAATTCAAATTTAATTTACATTTTGAATTGAAATTTAATTTACATTTTGAATTCAAATGTAATTCAATCACTTCCAAGACTTTGAAAATTGAATCTTTAAGAGTATGATTTTGAGCAATTTTGAATTTCTTTTTCGATTTTCACATTTGGCTTTTTTACATTTGTTTTTTTTCTTATTTTTGTTTGTTTTTTATTTTTGTTTTTTTTATTTTTGTTTTTTTTATTTTTGTTTTTTTTATTTTTGTTTGTTTTTTATTTTTATTTTTTTTTGTTTTTTTTTTGTTTTTTTTTGTTTTTGTTTGATTGCGTGTTTCTCGTTTCGGTTTTCTCGCATTTTGGTTTCGGAATTTTGAATTGCTTAATTTAGTTTGCGTCCAAAAATGTTAAATTGGCTATTTAGATCAATTTGTAGAAAAACGATTGTGGAGAAATTGCAATGTTAATTGATCACTCGAGATAATTTGTGGTTACTGTGAGAATTTCAACACTTGTTGCCTTAATTGAATTGTGGGGTATTTCACACAAATGTAATTTAACTTAATGAGATATCCTAGGTGATATTAGGTCCGAATTAGGGGCGATTCGCTCCGTTTAACTGAAACCCTTTCTATTGTTGCAAATTTTCAAAAAGTAGAGCAATAATAAAAAGATAATAATAAACAACGGTAATAATTGTCAATAAAGTCAATAAAATCAATAGTCAATAAATTGTCAATGTTCAATAAATTTTCAATAGTTAATACATTTTCAATAGTCAATAAATTGTCATTGTTCAATTAATTTTCAATAGTTAATAAATTTTCAATAGTCAATAAATTGTCAATGTTCAATTAATTTTCAATAGTTAATAAATTTTCAATAGTCAATAAATTGTCAATGTTCAATTCATTTTCAATAGTTAATAAATTTTCAATAGTCAATAAATTGTCAATGTTCAACAAATTTTCAATAGTCAATAAATTGTGATTGTCAAAAGTAAAAAAAATCGTGAATAAAAAGAATGAAGTTCGGAATTAGAAAATTATGAAAATGATAAATATTAAAACGTTTTAAAATGAAAAGCTTTATAAAGAGAATATTGAGATAAGGTTTATGAAAAAAGGAACGTGAATATAATGAAGTTGATAATTATTCAAAGTACATTAATTGATTCTTATAGTTAATAGGATCTCGTAATGTAAAAAGTCAACGATAAGAAGCCAGTATCGTGATTCTTGATACAAGTCTAAGATTATTTAACGCGTTAATAAACGCCATGATCATCAATCATGAGTCATTTAGAGCTCCTCGTGTATTCGCACCTTGCTTTCGTTATTACCTTCATCCTTTGATAATCGCCTTTGATACGTGATTTTATCGCCAGCTTCTAGTTCCACTTGTAACCATTTTTCTTCAATCGTTTGCCTTTTTTTTCTTCAATCGTTTGCCTTTTTTCTTCAATCGTTTGCTTTTTTTTCTTCAATCGTTTGCCTTTTTTTCTTCAATCGTTTGCTTTTTTTTCATCAATCGTTTGCCTTCTTTTCTTCAATCGTTTGCTTTTTTTTCTTCAATCGTTTGCCTTTTTTTTCAATCTTTATCTTCGATATCATCTCCAATTTTCAAGTCGATCGATTTTCATTCTTCAATTTTTTTTTAATCCAAGCGTATTAAAATGCAAACACGAATTGCAATTTCAAAAATGAATACGATTGTATTTGAACATTTGAATCATTGTAATTTTAAAATTTCTAATAATCGATTTTGATCGGATTTGCTTTGGGAACTTTCGCGAATTTTATTTTCGAATTTTATTCGTGACTTACAATTTAAAAAAATAAATTATATTTATTAATTAATATATTTATTATACGAATATATTTTAAATAAATTAAAAAATGATCGTGTTTGGAAACCGAATTGAAATAGAATGTAAATGCAATGTAATGTTGTAAATAAAATGCACTTCGTCTGATACTAATGGAAATAAATTGTGTATTGTTTTCAGAAGAGCTCATTGAGAAGTTTTCCTGTGATTTTCGATGCACCTGGAATCCATAACTTGGCCGGTTAACAGTTTCTTTTGTGCACGTGCTGTACAGAGTGTTCACGTATTAAAAGCCCGCCACGCTCTTCGTAGCTGGAGTGAATAACGCGAATAAGTCGAAAGGCGAGCTTGGCCAACAGTTTAACATTGTTTGAAAGCCGCGACTTTGATCTGAGCCCGGTTGGCGTACATCAACATTTTACGGCTCATGCCTACTCGGAATCGAGACTAACATTTAGCTCCGCTAAATATTTTCCCCTCTGCTATACACGTTTATTGTTTAGTGTTTAGCAAGGTCCTTGGGGTCTTGATGGATCATTGCTTTCATTTTTTTACCCAATCGCCTGACTCGATCGCAAGAAATCCCACAAAGACTTCGTCGAATTCGCAGCTCTTTTTTAAAAATGCATCGTTATTCTACTTTTCGAAAAATTATTCTTTAATAACTTAGTCTATTAATCGAAATTATCATCGAAATTAATTATCATCGAAATAATCACCATCGAAATAATTATCGAAATAATTATCATCGAAATAATTATCATCGAAATAATTATCGAAATAATTACCATTGAAATAATTATCGAAATAATTACCATTGAAATAATTATCATCGAAATAATTATCATCGAAATAATTATCGAAATAATTACCATCGAAATAGTTACCATCGGAATATTTTGTTGTCAAAAAATGGAAAATTTACAAATATCCCTTCGAAAAAATGTTCAAAAGAAGAAAAATGTATTGTTATTTTTGTATTGTATCTTTTGTTGTACTTTTCTTCTATCTACAAATTGTTGTTCGTATTGTTTAAATTGCGAAAATGAAATTGTTAACGTCGAGTGAAATTTCGTTTCCTGAGCTTCGTCTCAGTTTCTATTGCGCACTCGCTTAATGACTGGCTTGGAGCGTGTAATGTGCGGGGCGGTTTCAGACCTCCCTAATCAATTAATCAGATAATCTCTCTTGTTTTATCCACGCCAGGAACTTTATCTTTTTTTTTTAATTTATTGCCGGCCAATCAAACACCGACGTCTTCACCGTAAAGCATCAGGTGAAAAATGTGCCCGGAGAATTTCATTCCTAAAAAATGAGACGATCAATTTAATTTAATTTTAATATCGTCTTACTTTTTTCTTCCTCTTTCGTTTGTAATCGATTTTTCTGCTCCTTTAGTTTCTTTAGGTTTTTAAAAATGAATGGTAATTTTTACATTCTCATTATACACTCTCTTTATAAATAAACTCTCTTTATAAATAGACTCTCTTTATAAATACACTCTCTTTATAAATACACTCTCATTATAAATACACTCTCTTTATAAATACACTCTCTTTATAATTATAAATAATTATAATTATAAATAATTATATTTTTCTTAGATTTGTATCCCGAGTTTGGAAACAATTGAATTTGGAACAAACAATTAGAGTTTGTTTTTTAAACTAGATTTTGATGGAATAAACTTTTGTTCCTACGGTCAAGAGTTTAAATTTGAGGAATCAAGAAATTGATTTTTTGAAGGATTTAAGAAAAGTAGAATTTTGAAATAATGGTCAAAAGAATTGAGGGGATTCGTTTACACCCGAAGCACCACTTTTAATGCATTGCAACGAAGATCTATGGACTGTCTGTTGTTTATATGCTAATCCGTAAAGAGTGTTAAATACTTGATCATTTATCACGGCACTCTTTCCTTTAACTCTTTTCTTCTCCTTCATTCGCAGTATCCCTCTGGCATTCGAAACCAACCGCGAACTTCTCTTCTCACTTTTTTCGAAACTCCCGACCTTTAATTATTGCTTTTTGCACCCCTCCGAATATCAGTCTGTAACGTCCAAAAAAAAATACTTTCCCGTATTTTCGTTTCGCCTCTAAAACTATTTTTTCGGAAATAAAAATTGAAAACAAAAATTGAAAACAAAGATTGAAAACAAAGATTGAAAACAAAGATTGAAAACAAAGATTAAAAGCAAAGATTGAAAACAAAGATTGATTTCTTATTTATTTATTTTTAAATTTATTTTTTTTTTCTTATTTATTTCTTGTTTATTTATTCTTTATTGAATTAACTTGAGGTCTTTATTGACTTTCTTCCTCACTAAAATTTCAGTTGAAAAAGCCGTGGTCTTGAAAGGCCAAAATTGTCCAAATTTATTTGCTCGTTTCTTTAGAAAATATTGAAAAGTCAAGTTTTATTATCAAGAGTATAAAATAATTAAAACTTAATAAATTTCAGGTGCCGATAGTTGCGAAGAATCGTAATTGCTTAGACCGTCAATAATTGCGCAGGGCAAATTGCCTAAAATCGACAAGGAAGATTTCTTTACAATGCTTAATAAAGCACTTGGACTTTGAAGATTTACAGCTCGAATAATCCAATAAGGACACAATTGCACCGTTTCCGTGCCTCCGTAAGAATGAAGAACCTTCTAGGTCAGAAAAAATCCGCCAGTAATTGAAAAGGACTATACTACCGAGGCATGATTCTTTATAAATTTACAGCTCTCACAGGAATTCAGGAATTTTCCAATCAATGAAATACGCAAAAAGTATGATTTATGATTTACCAGAATATTTTTTGCCCTCCTCAAGGCTGAGAGAAACTTGACAAAATGCACGAGAATTTACTGGAAATTGGGAGACAAAATTAAACGAGAAGATGGAGAAAAAATGGAACGAAAAGAGGGAGAAAAAATGAAACGAAAAGGTGGAGAAAAAATGAAACGAAAAGGTGGAGAATAAATGAAACAAAAAGATGGAGAATAAATAAAACGAAAAGATGGAGAATAAATAAAACGAAAAGATAGAAAATAAATGAAACGAAAAGATGGAGAACAAATGAAACCAAAAGATAGAAAATAAATGAAACGAAAAGATGGAGAACAAATGAAACCAAAAGATAGAAAATAAATGAAACGAAAAGATGGAGAAAAAATGAAACAAAAAGATGGAGAATAAATAAAACCAAAAGATGGAGAACAAATGAAACCAAAAGATAGAAAATAAACAAAACGAGAAGATGGAGAATAAATAAAACGAAAAGATGGAGAAACAATAAAATCAAAAGATGGAGAACAAATGAAACCAAAAGACAGAAAATAAATAAAACGAGAAGATGGAGAATAAATAAAACGAAAGGATGGAGAACAAATGAAACCAAAAGATAGAAAATAAATAAAACGAAAAGATGGGGAAACAATAAAACCAAAAGATAGAGAAAAAAATCCAAAAGATAGACAAAAAATAGAACAAAAGGACAGTGAAAAATTTGGGATGTTTTTAAAGAATCGGACATCTTTGTGGAATCGATTTTTTCGAATTATTTCTTTAACGAGGTTCAAGAAAATAAATTCTCAAGATGATGGATGGAAAAGACGAAATTGAAAGTATTTTAAAAAGTTGAAACAATTATGAAACGATTTAGATTATGAAATACGAAATGATTTAGATGATGAAATACGAAACGATTTAGATGACGAAATACGAAACGATTATGATTATGGAATGATTATGATTATGGAATGATTATGATTATGGAATGATTATGTTTATGGAACGATTATGATTATAGAACGATTATGATTATGTAACGATTATGATTATGGAACGATTATGATTATCGAACGATTATGATCATGTAAAGATTATGATTATCGAACGATTATGATTGTAAAATAATTTAGGACATTCGTGAGTTAAAAATTGTACTTGTTTTTTTTTGACTGATTTTCTCGATTTTCTGAATCGCTGGAACATTTACTGGGTAGGCATGCATTTGAGAGTTGGAATATTAGTGGCAGTGCACGCCTGTACTTACGCCCAACCAATTCCTTACGTACGTACCTACTTACTTGGTACTTATTTACGCACTTCACAGGTACTTAAGGCACTTAAGCTCGAGCACGAACCCTTGGAAGAATGCACTTTGGCTCGTTCCTCCTGAATATGACCAGTAACTGGTCAGCTGTTAATTTTATTTTTATTTATATTTATCAAAGAGAAGAGCGCCTATTCGTTGAAACGCAGATATTTTTACCCACACCTAATATTCGCATTCTTTGCACGTAAAGAACACGCTCTGAATACCAAATAACGTCTGCAAACTAGAAAATTATATATTTTCTGTTTTCCTCGTGCTGATTTTTCCCACTTTTGCTCACTGAAATTACTCTCTCGTTTCCTTTTACTCTCAGTCGATATTTTTGTTGCATAATTTTTAGGCTTGCTAATAAATTGTTTCCATGATTCGAATCCATTCTTCAATTTCTCAAGAATTTAATTTTTCAACTCTTCAATTTTTCAACAATTTAATTTTTCATCTCTTCAATTTTTCAACAATTTAATTTTTCATCATCTCTTCAATTTTTCAACAATTTAATTTTTCATCATCTCTTCAATTTTTCAACAATTTAATTTTTCATCTCTTCAATTTTTCAACAATTTAATTTTTCATCTCTTCAATTTTTCAACAATTCTTCAATTTTTCATCAATTCTAAATTTGCAGTGTTTGAGAATCTAAATCAATTTTTCTCTCGATTCCTGATGATTTTTGTTTTCTTCTAAAACAGTTGGTTTCAAGATTCCAGTTGGTTCTTCAAGATTTTCTTGTTGTGTGAAAAAATTTTTCTTTTTGAAAATGTATGTTGAAGAAGAAAATGAATGTTGTAAGATTCGATGAAGGATTTCTATAATGATTTTTGAAAACAGGTCTGTTTAAATAACAATATTATGATACTTTAACGTACGTCCTTTTAGGATGTTGAATTTGAAATTGAATTTATCGTGTCGCTTGGTATAATTAGAAAACAAAGTATTCCAGTGGAAGTATTATTAAGGGTCTGCTTTTCAGGTTATAGTTAATTTTTAAAGCAAATACGTCAGGTATAATTTGAAAAGCTAACAACGTTTGCGGCGTCACGTCTGTGAATCAATTCTAGGGAATTTTAGTAGGCTCTTCATGGGTACTTGGTAAATATTTATGGACCTTTTATAACCTTTCCCAGTCCCATTTGCGTTTGTATGCATTGATCTACGAGATGTTCGTTAAATATTCAACTATAGTGTCATCCACGTTCATTATACTCACTTTGATAATTCTCATCTTACGAGAATCTTGATTGCCTTTCTCCTCGCCAACCACTATTTACTCAATCTTTTAAGAATTCGACATTTTTCATATTTTCGAACTCACTCTTTCCTTCTTTATTGATCTTTACATTTCAATATTAATACCTGTCGGGATAAAAAGAATCCGATCAAAATCATTGCTTTGGATAAAGAAGAACCAATTGGTTCTAAATAATTTATCAAATTTATAAAAATTATAAAAATCATAAAAATTATAAAAATTATAAAAATTATAAAATGTATAAAAATTATAAAATTTATAAAATTTACAAAATTTACAAAATTTACAAAATTTACAAAATTAACAAAATTTATAAAATACATATATAAAATTTGTCTCTCAATAAAAATGACGAGTTTCAAACTGTTCAATTTTCGATTCACAAAGAACGATTTAAGATATTTAATGATGATTCTAGTGGATTTTTTTTTGACAATTGAGTCTTGGACAAAAAGAAATTCACAACAGTAGAAAAATGACCAATTGACCAAAAATACGATTCTGGTTCTAAATCAAAAATTGCAAGAGGGAAATTAATCATTTTTATGTTTTTACAGATCCAATCAATTTTTAAGTGAAAATGGATTGACAGCGAGGACAAAAGCCCGAAAGTTGAAATCAGCAAAAGGAGATTGATTTATTGAAGATTGACTTTAATGACTTTATTGCAGTCAAGTCTGGCTCATAATAATAGACTCCTTCAACGCTGCACGGTTTCTGCTTCCCGCAAATTTAGACTGATAGAGGAAAAATAGTTTGTGGAATATTTTTAAAAATAATGCAAGTGAAAGGTCCATTTTCCATCGCTCTCTCAATCGAGAATTTATTGCTCGCAATTTTATGGCATACGTTCCAGGATTTTTCAAGACAATTATCTGAATTCTTCAATCTTGTTACGAAATGCTCGACGAAATGAATCTGCTCCAGAATCACTGGATTATCATCGAAGAATTTTCCAGATTAGTAATTTTACTGGATTTTGATTTAATTCATAGAATCTTGATTGAATTGGATTTTATTCGAAAGGATTGGATTTTATTTGAAAGGATTGGATTTTATTCGAAACTATTGGATGTTATTTGAAACGATTGGATTTTCTTCGAAATTATTGGATTTTATTAGAAATGATTGGATTTAATTCGAAATTATTGGATATTATTCGAAACGATTGGATTTTCTTCGAAATTATTGGATTTTATTAGAAACGCTTGGATTTAATTCGAAATTATTGGA
>WNHD01000244.1:0-70315 GCA_011057455.1 Ganaspis sp. Gsp50 | reverse complement strand
TTTCTAAATATATCTTTAAAATATTTTAAAATCTTTTTATAAATTATTTAACACTTAAAATACTAATATTTTTAAAAAATTAGAACTATTTTGAAGTATATTTGAATATTTTGAAGTATTTTAAAATATATTTAAATATTTTTAAGTATTTTGAAGTGTTTTTAAATATTTTTACGTTTTGTTAAATATTTTGAAGTATTGGGAAGTATTTGAAAATATTTTATTACATTTTTTTAAAATAAATATTTTAAAGTATTTTGAAGTAGTCTTATTTTAAAGCAGCTTTAAGTATTTTTAAAGTATTTTTAAATATTTGGAGTATTTTGAAGTAGTCTGAAGTATTATTGTTGAAAAATTATTAAAAAAAGTTTTATTAAAAATTAGGGGAAAAGGGGGAAAAATATTTGATTTTAGGTGTTTTAGGGAATTTTCTTTTAAAAAAGGGGAAAATAAGGGGAAAAGGGGAAAAAATGGGATTAGGTAAAAAAAGGGGACAAATTGTGATCCCTGTTAATTTAAATAATTTAAACTAAATGTTTGATAGAAATATATAATAGTAATGCTATTGTATATTCATTCGCTTGATTTTAATTATTCTAGACATTGAGAACAAACAATGAAAAAAGAAAATGTTGTTCTTGGTCGTTTTTGCTTTAAACGTGCATTAGATCGTCATTTTAAAATACAGTTGGTTTAGAACCTAAAACTGAAAGATCAATCAATTTAAAATACAATCGTTTTAGAACCTAAAATTAAAAGATTAATTTAAAATACAGTCATTTTGGAACCTAAAATTAAAAGATCAAATTAAAATGCATTCGTTTTGGAACCTACAATTAAAATATGTAATGTAAACTAGAGTCGCTTTTCAAAGTTATCAATAGAAAATATTTAAATACAAGAGCAACCTTCGTCTCGTTTAGTTTCTATTAACATTTCTTGCGTAACATAAATAATTGTACTTATTAATTGCAATTAAATCATGTATGGTAATTCATCGTATAAGATCAAATTTGAATACGATGAACAATGAGGAAAGTGAAGAATAACGATAAAAAAATAATAATGGTAAAAAACGAATAATAGTAAAAAAACGAATGACAGTCAAAAACGAATAATAGTAAGAAACAAATAGAAGTAAAAAATGAATAATGGTAAAAAACGAATAATAGTAAAAAAAGAATAGTAAAAAACAAATAGTAGTAAAAAACGAATAATAGTAAAAAAGAAATAGTAGTAAAAACAAATAATGCGGTAAAAAACGAATAATTTTTTTGCTTCCAGAGATAGCAAACTAACCAGACTTCTTAGAGACAGTTTAGGAGGAAACGCAAGGACTTTAATGATAGCTTGCGTGAGTCCCTCGAATGCTGATGCGGATGAAACTCTAAGTACATTAAGGTACGCAGCTCGAGCAAGATGCATTAAAAATAAGCCAATCGTGAACGAAGATCCAAAAGACGCTTTGTTAAGACAATACCAGATCGAGTTACAAAGACTGCGAAAACTTCTCGAGTCGAGCGATAATCCTCAACTAACTTTCCCAGAAAATGAATCAAGCAGCAAAAATACCAATGAAATTGAGAGGCTAAGGAAAGAATGCGAAAACTCAAATATTTCAGCTCAAAAACTAAAGGACGAACTGACAGCCCTAAAATCTCGATTTGAATCTGATACCGAACCAAGAAATAGTGTCAAAGAAATAAATTATTTGAATTTAGAGCAGAAAGATGAAAGACTTGGGGAAAAGGAGCAAAAGGAAAATGAGGAAGAATCTGACGCTCTTGCGGAGAAAAAGAAGAGGAAAAGAGAAGCTGCGAGGCTCGAAGTTTTAAAAAGACTGGAAAAATTGACAATCGGAGGTGAAGCTCGAAGCAATGATGAATTGAGAAAACGCCGGGAAAAGAGGAGAAAAAGATTAGAGATTCTCGCTACTGCTTTAGAAGCAGATTCTCAAGAAGGAGCTGGAGGTGCTTTCGAGGTTTACGGACAGCTTAAAACTGCTGAAGAAGCCCTCAAGAGGATGGCGAAAAGAGCTAGACAACTTGAAGCCGAGGCTGCTGATCTGCAGGTCTGTTTCTTACACTTACTGTAATTTATTTTTTATGCAAATTTCTGATAAGAGATCCTTATTTAAAAATTCTTTTAAGCATCTATTAAAAGTTTAGGACTGATAAATAAATAACGTTTAAATGATTAGAAAGAAAGTTTAGATTCGAAATAAAGTTAGAAATAAAGTTAGTTAAATCAGGGTTTCTACAAATTCTTCACAAAATTCCATGAGGTTTCCATGATTTCCATGAGAAAGATAGACACATTTCCAAGATATTTTTTAATATATTTTTAATTATTAAATTCGTTTCAATATTTTGCTAGAATTTAAATTACTCACGATCATTATTTTCAATTTTTAACCATTTTAAGTAATTTGAAGTCTTTTTTAAACTATTTTCAAGTATTTTGTAATATTTTGAAGTATTTGAAAATATTTTCAAATATTTTGTAATATTTAGGAGTATTTAAAAATATTTTAAGTATTTTCAAGTTAAATAAATATTTCTCTGTTTAAATACTTTTAAAATATTTAAAGAAACTAATATTTTAAAATGTGTTTATAATTTATTTAATACTTAATGCTGATATTTTTAATTACTTTCAAATATTTTTAAGTGATTTATAAATATTTTGAAAGATTTAAAAAAATTTTAAAGTATTGAGAAGTATTTGGAAACATTTTAAAGCAATTTAAGTAATCTGAAATATTTTAAAGTAGTTTTAAGCATTTTAGATATTTTTTAATGTTTTAGAGTATTTAGTCTGAAGCATTTTAAAGTATTTTTTAATATTTTGAAATATTGTTAAATATTTTGAAGTGCTCTGAAATATTTTAAAAAACTAATACTTTGAAATCTTTTTATACTTTATTTAATACTTAAAATACAAATATTTTTAAATACTTTGAATTATTTTAAAGTATTTTTAAATATTTTGAAGTATTTGGATATAGTCTGAAGTATTTTGAAATATTTTAAAGACATTTTAAGTATTTTTTAATATTTTAGAGGCTTTTGAAGTATTTTGAAGTATTTTGAAGTATTTTTTAATATTTCGAAGTATTTTTAATTATTTTGAAGTACTCAGAAATATTTTAAAAAACTAATACTTTACAATCTTTTTATACTTTTTTAATACTTGAAATGCTAATGTTTTTAAATACTATTAACTATTTTAAAGTATTTTTGAATATTTTTGAGTACTCTGAAATATTTTAAAAAACTAATACTTTGAAATCACTTTATACTTTATTTAATACTTAAAATGCTAATATTTTTAAATACTTTTAACTATTTTAAAGTATCTTTAAATATTTTGAAATAATATGAAGTAATTTCAAAGTATATTACAATATTTTGAAGGATTTGAAGTATGTTTAAATATTTTGAAATATTTTCAAGTATTTTTAAATGTTTTTAAATATTTTGAAGTATTTTAAAATATTTTGAAGTTATTTTAAAATATTTTGAAGTATTATGAAGTATTCTGAATTATTTTGAAGTAATCTGAAGTATTTTTAGATATTTTAAATACTTTTGAAGTATTATTGAATATTTTGAAGTAGTTTGAAGTATTTCAAAGTAGTTTTAAGTCATTTGAAATATTTTTTAAGTATTTCGAAATGTTCTCAGGTATTTTGAAGTATTTTGAAGCAGTCTGCAGTATTTTGAAATATTTTCAAGACATTTTAAGTATTTGTGAATATTTTGGAGTAGTTTGAAGTAGTCTGAAGTACTTTAAAGTAGTTTTAAGAAAATTGAAATATTTTAATCAAATTTTAAGTATTTTAAATATTTTGAAGTATTATGAAGTTTTCTTCTGTAAAAAAAATATTAAATTTTGGTAAAACTCAATAAACATCATAAAGTAGTGAAATTAAATAAAAAAATTAATTTCCATGATATAAATGGAAAGTCCATGAGATTTTCATGATTCCATGAGGAATAATGAAATTCCATGAGAATTCCAAGTTTTCCAGAGTTGTAGAAACCCTGTAAATAAAGAATACTTAGATTTGAAATGAAGTTTAGAAAAAATGTTTAGAATTGAAATAAAGTTTAGAAAAAAGGTTTAGAATTGAAATAAAGTTTAGAAAAAAGGTTTAGAATTGAAATAAAGTTTAGATTTGAAATAAAGTTGAGATTTAAAGACGAAAATTAAAGGATAAAATGATGTGTGATAGGCGTCCTGGGATGCAGAGAGGAGAGATCTTCTGCGGAGAGAACTGTTAGCGACACAGTTATGTGACGCGATGATCCCTCACCTTCGACCTGGCTGTCCTTTTCGAGACCTGGAGGCTATCAGAGTCGCGGCCACGTGGTGTGACGAATTGAATCGTTGGCGCTTACCGAACGTTTCGTCGGTGTCACTTCGAATATCTCTTCCTCCACCTGCTCAATCTCGAGACCTGGTGACAGACAGTTTCAGCAATAATTCTAAATCAGACCTTAACAATAATAATAATTCTAGTGGTAATGATGAGGAGGGAACAAGTGCAGACGAAGGTGGCGAAAGTGAGCCGAAAGTGTCCAGGTGGAAGGACATCGCCGACACCTACTTTCGTAGAAACAGGATCGATGAACTTCTAGCTCATGCACGAGAGGCCAAAACCTTCGGTAAGCTCATATGAATTTCAATTTAAAAAAAACAGAATATTTAAATTGTTTAAAACGGAATCATTAAATTTTTAAAAGCAGAATATTTGAATTTTTAGACAAATTTGAATATTTAAATTCTTCAAATTTGTTTACATAATAGTTTTACGAATATGTAGTTAAAAGTAATTATCAATATCAATTTTTGAACTTTTCTTTCAACACTGTTTTTTAATTTATTCAAACCTTCAAGTATAATGGTTTTTTTTATAATGATTTTTCTTACCGAGAATGTAAATGCTTACGAAAAAAATGAAATTTGTCGATTAAATACCATTAATCATTGTTGGTAAATTTCGAAACTGGTTTGAGGTGTACTTAAAGGAAAAAAATGAAGCGACTCTTTTTTCCTGCAATAAATAATTAGTAATAGTTTTTGCAGTAAAATTCTTTAAGAGGTATCTCCTAATTTTAGATGGCAATTATTTATGCACAATATCGCATGGCATATAATCTATCAGTCGAATGGAACAGTCATAAAATTTCCTGTCGCCTTCTATGTCAAGGCAGTGTGACTTTTTTATAACTGATTTAAGAAATTGCAAAATACTTTTCATCTCAAAGCTCATGAATATGGATAAATTTGAATTCATAAAACCTTTATTATTCTGATATCAATTAGAAATACCCTTCGAATATTTTTTATATGTTTTTATTCTTCAATGGCATTCTCGTTATAATTACTATTCAAAATTAATTGACCTAATATTATAATATAAAATACTAATGGAACGAACATTCAATATTCGTGGAACGAACATTCAATATTCATGGAACGAACATTCAATATTCATGGAACGAACATTCAACATTCATGGAACTAACAATATTAATTGAATTTATATCAAATAATTACTCAATTAATATAAAATTTTAATTTAACTAATATTGATTATTAACTAAGTTGTCAATAAATCGTAATTAAACTATTATCAAATCATAATTGAATTAATATTAGCTTATTATTCAACTAACATTATATATTAATTGAATTGAAATTAAATATTAATTTTATTTATTTCCCCATTGTACACTTCAATAAAGTTTTATAATTTTTTCCCCCAATAATAACGTTGATTAAAATTTTAAAGCTAATAAGATGAATTAAATATTAATTAAAACAATATGAAATATTAATTGAAACAATATAAAATATTAATCGAAACAATATAAAACATTCATAAATAAAGTTCATATGCCAATTTTTTCCACAATAATAAAATTATTTTTGTTAAATTTATTATTGTGGAAAAAATTGGCCTATAAACTTTATTTATGAATTATACAATTCCACAAAAGCCATTTAAAAAAAAATATATAGAGTGTTAATTGAATTGAAATTAAATATTAGTTGACACAATATAAAATATTAATTCAATTGAAATATTAATTGAATTAATATTAAATATTTCCAAATGTAATTAATATTATTTCTTGACAATGTGCAATGCACGGCTCATGGTCAACCAGTTTTCATGAATTAAAATTCTAAAATTTTAAATTCATCCATTTAAACGTCAATTACAAAAGCAAGGAACCAACAAATTTATCTGAATACACGCTCGAATTGAAAGTAAAAACATGTTGAAAAAAATTAAGCATTTACTTGATTCTTGCCACACAGAGCAATGTGAAAGTTTAAACTTATTTTATCAAGAAACTTTTTGCTCACAGTTTAACTGCAATCAAAGCATTAAAATAAAAAAGTTCATTTTTACTAGTGTGTTAAAAAAGTTCAATAAAAAGCGGTATTTTTAAATATCATGTTTCAGATACCGAATGGTCTCAAACTCAGAAAGGACATTACATTTTGTCGTTCTTTCTTTTTAACTAGAATTTATTTCTCGGAATATTTAACATTTTTATGGAACAATTGGAGTAATTTTTTAAACAAACACTAATTTTTCAAACAAACACTAATTTTTTAAATAAAGACATTTTTGTCTTCAAAAGTTAGAATTCTAATGTAATACAGTTAGAATTTATTTTCAATAATCAAATATTTTCAATATTTATAATTTACTTTCAATAATCAAATATTTCCAATACTTATAATTTATTTTCAATAATTAGAATTTATCCTCTCTAAAGAGAATTTGTTATTGAAACTGCATTTTTTAAAATTTAGAATAGAAAGAATTGTTTATTTATTCATAAGTAATTGCTTGATTGCAGACTCGGGAACGAGAATCAGTAAATCCGGAGGGTCAGAAGAATTAATTCCAAATTTAGGAGGAGGCGGCCATGCTCAAACAGGTGCTTTAAATTTACAGACAAGTACCTCCGCGACTTCAGAAACAATTTACAAAACTCAGAGACTTCCAATTGGCCGACCAACCGGTTGGTTGGCTGATGACAATGCCAGTAAATTAGCTACATACTCGACTATACCGGCTATAAAAAAAAACCCACCCAGAATTCTTGAAGCTCTACCTTCCTATCCTCTAGGAAATTCGTTTTCGTTGCCTTCACATCTAAAAGACAGAACCATTTCCTCTCCATTGTCTCAGGAAGACGTGACTTTCCAATCCCATTCACCAACAAGCTGACGATAATTTACATTTCATGATCTAATTACACCCATTTATCATTTTTCCATTCGCCGCTTTTTTCAAAAATTATCTCAATTCTCTTCAAATAAAAGTAGCCAATTACTTCCAATTTTAATCTGAAAATTTAAATTTTAATTAAAAAATATTTAATTCTAACTTAAATCTATCAGTGAAATTAAATGGAATTATATTTAAATTAAATCGAATTATTTTTAAATTAAATCGAATTATATATTAATTAAATCGAAATTAATCTGTCAATAAATTTTAAATCTGTCAGCAAATTTAAGTTACACGTGAAATCTAGATTTGGTTTGTTTTGATTTGATTCACGTGAAATTAATTAATTAATTCTATTAATTAATCATTTTTGCCTTGGCAGTTTTTTAGACAATAATGTATTTTTGTTTCATTTGAAAAAAAATTCCTCTATGAGAAAGAAAAGTATTGAATAGTATTCGGATTATAAATAAAAGATTAATAAAATCTAGGTACCAAATGTACTTGGTTCCAATATTTTTCAGAGTGCGATTGATAATTGTTAAAATTGTTTAAATTTATTAGAATTATCATTCTGTCAGTATTAGATAAAGATCATGAAATGTGTATTTCTTAGTCACGATGATGACTGTTGGATGACCTCATGCTAGTAAATTATAGAGTTCATCGTCTCGAAAAAAACATAATTCTTGTTAAAAAGGTGTTACGTTTGACTTGAAAAAGAATCTTTAATTTTAATATGTCACAAAATTATATCTAGTATGTGCAGTGGCTGTGACTTAAAGTCTTTAAAAAAATGCGCAATGACTTTAAAGATTTTCAAGTATCGCTCATATGATAAATATTAGTTTCTGAATTATTATCTGTTGCGATATTTTTATATCTCACAAGATTCAAGAAAACTCGAATGACTTGTCAATTCCCTATTTTTCTCTGTAATTTTCTACCTTTTTTAATTTGCAATCATTGAGTTCAATTTCGCATAAAACTATTTTTGTTCTCTATAAACTTTTTTATAATTTCTTCTTCTTTTCTCTTTGACTTTCTACAAAATTTTAAAAAATGTTTTTTGTAAATTTTACACTGAAAAAAATGTCTGGTTAACTTAACCAGAAAGGAATGTTAAATATGCCATTACTATTTTCTCTGGTTAAATTAACTAGAATATTAGTTAAGTCAATCAGAATATTAGTTAAGTCAACTTGAATATTAGTTAAGTCAACTAGAATTTTAGTTAAGTTAACCAGAATTCTAGTTAATTTAACCAGAAGAAAAACAGTACAGGCATATTTAACATTCTTTTCAGATTAAGTTAACCAGACATTTTTTTCAGTATAAAAAATGCCTTATTTGTTACAAATTTTTCACTACTTTTAGTTCATTAAATCTTATTTTGTTATTTTATTTTTTATATTTTTTAAAATTTTATTTTTAACATTTTTAACATTATTAACATTTTTGTTATAACATTTTCGTGCATTTGTTTTTGCTCATTTACTACTTTGTAACTTTTTCAGTTTGCAGTGTTTTTCTATAGTAACTTTTTTCCAAGTAACTCTTTTTCCAAGTTGTTACGATCTCTTGCTTTTGAGTAATATTAACATTTGCAATTTATAAATTGCAATTTAAAAAAAATAGAACATGCAATTTGAATATTGCATTTTTCATTAGAAAGAAAAATTTGCAATTTAAAATTTGTAAACTCTTTAATCAATTTTGTGAATCAAAGTATGAAAATACATACAGTTTTGTGAAATTTGTCTTTATTTTTTTAAAAAAAGAACAAGTTTTTGCAATATGTACAATATGATTTTAATAAATTTTAATAATTTTTAATAAATTCTACATTATGAACAAAGTACAAAAACTTGCAACTGATTAAAACGTATTGATTATTCAAATTATAATTTATTGCTACGAGAAATATTTTAAAGAAGCATTCGAAATGTGCCTTAACTGTAAAACTAAAAGACTATGAGGCGGTACCGAAAACTATTTTTATGCGAACCATTGTGAAATATGTACATTGACAACTGTTATTCTTAAAAAATATTTATTGTGTACATAAAAAAACAGATTAATGTTTATTAAAATGCTTTTAATTTAATACTCAAACTGGTTTTTATTTCTATCCTATAAACACAGCCCGCACAGTAAAAAGTAAAGCATTAAAGAATTAAAGTTCAATTCAAAATTGCTAAGGCAGTGTTATTTTTTTATTATTTATTTATCTATAATAAAGAGTTTTCAAAATAATAATTATTATTATTAATCATTCAAAAACTTCCTCGATGAGAAGCAATAATTTAAATTTTAATAATATTCTTAGATATTGTCTTGAATTTTTTAGTTTGAACATCAGAAACTAATTGTTTCCTTTTTTTTATCGGAAAAATTAATTACAGACAAATTGATGTTTTTATGCGCGATTTTATATTTTTGTATTCACACTTATGATTTATGATTCTAAAATCTCATTAGTGTTTTTTGATTCTTTAGTTCTTTAGTTTTTAACTGTTTCCTTAATATTAAGGAAATTACCTATAATTCCTTGCATGTTCCAATTTTCTTTATATCCTCAATTTTAAATTGGGAATATAATGTAAAATGTTGTAAGTATAGTGTAAAGAACTTTACATTATAAAATACTAAAAAATACTAAAATAATAATAAAATATAAATCATACTGAAATTAAAAACTTCAGTAAATAATTTTTCGAAAATAAACTTGTCCCGAAAGTAGGAATGAAAGAGTTTTGAATGAAGGAGCTTTGAATGAAGGATTTTTGAATGAAGGAGTTTTTAATGAAGAAGTTTTTAATGAAGAAGTTTTTAATGAAGAAGTTTTTAATGAAGAAGTTTTTAATGAAGAAGTTTTGAATGAAGAAGTTTTGAATGCAAAATTTAAACTTAAAGTTTGTAATTTACAATGTCAGTGACTAGGTTTATTTAATTTTTATTAATTAATTTTAAAAACCCTTTAAAGGCAAATGTGGTAATACTTAAATCGAACAGAAGGTGCAGTTTACTAACTACATAATTCTCTTTTCCTAGTACAACTATAAAAGTAACTGTTCCCTATAAAAGCCAGTGTAAGCATTTTTCCTTTTGTAGGTCGTATCCACAGAGTCGTTTTTCTTTACAATTCTTTTTGATAAAATTGGCTATCTAATGATGGAACAAGTTTATTTTCTTCATAGCAGATAATTCCCTACATTATCGCAAGGTATAAAAAAGAGTTCCGTTTTTTAAAAATCAGAAACTACTGTATTTTACTCAAGATTAACGGTAAATCAAACTACAAACTTCAAGCAAATCTATTTTGCAATTACGTTGCTGCGAGACCGCAAACATATATGTTTCCTTATTACTACCATTTGATTACATTTCTCATTAAAATTATTAGACAAAATGTAACGAAACGTTTCTTTAAATGGATTTCAAAAAATAATTATTACGAGCAAATTTTATAAAAAGCAAAATTATTTCAGTAAGAGTAAAATTACTGTTCCAAGAGTAAAATTACTATTCCAAGAGTAAAATTACTATCTCAAGAGTAAAATTACTTTTTTAAGAGTAGAATTATTGTACTAAATGTAAAACAGCTCAAATAATAAAATTACTTCATTATTAAAATCCCAGAAACACAAATGTTAATCACAAATAATATCTCTAGTGTTAAATTAAAATTCAACAAAACAGTCTGATGTAAAATAAAAAAGTTGTTTATCTGTACAAACTTTTATGAAAAGCTTTTAATTTTTTCAAATGATTAAAAGAACAGACATGTTTTACTCGTAGTAATCATTATTGCGAAAAATTATTTTTATTACGTTAAAAGCCGAATATAATTTATGTACTTAGCAATAACGAAAAAGTTGTAAAATTATAATTTTTGAAAAAAGTAATTCTTGTAAGAAAAGAGTAATAACTTTTTTAAGTTTTATCAATATTGTATAATATTAACGAGTTTTTAAACAGTACAAATGAATTAAAATTAAATTACATGTTATTTGTTAAATAAAGTAGGAAAACTATTATTCCATGAATTTAAAAAAAAGAATATCTAATAATATCTAATAATATTTAATAATATTTAATAATAATAATAATAATAATAATAATAATAATAATCATTATTCTTTATTATGTATTATAAAAATTATGTATTCTCATTTCATTCTATAGAACAATAATATACTCCTCTTATCACATTTATTGTTCTTAAAGACAATAAAACCGACAAATGAATCACGATCTTTCTTATCAATGGTTAAAGTTTGATTTGAAAATTTAAAGATTGTAGAGAACAAACTTTAGTTAAGAGTCAAATTCCTTAAAATTGCAAATATCCGTCGTGTAACAGACTATAAAATTACTTACGATTACTAATTAATTAATTAAAAACGAAAAAAAAATTTTTAAAAATTAAAACAATACTTCCCTATGAGGAAGTAAAAGAAGTGATCCGAATAAAATCCTTTTTATAAAAAAGTAATCTTTTTCTGCATTCATTGTATTTAAATTCTGCAGCAGATTTGAATAAATTGGACTGCATGTGTGCATAAAATAAGATCGAAAGTGTAAATTTCCTGTAAGGAAGAAACTTACCTACGGATGAATGCCTTTTACTTTCTCTGTTCCATACAAAACATGAAACTGCATCAGAGAAATGATCCGAAAGAAGACCACTTTCCCTATCATCCTGATCTCTGACTCGGACACATATGACGCTGCAAACTTAACACATATTAATCCGATGCATTTTGTCCCACGTGCTCTTGAAGGCTGCAGTAGTGTCTTTATTCCGTGACATCAGAAATCCATTAGATTTCAGTTTTATGTGTATAAGATTTTCCTTTTTATTGCTCCATTCTCCTCTCTTAAAACAGAATTTTTTCGTTAATTAAAATAACATATTTTATGGCTATAAAATACAAATAAAATAAATATGATAAATTAAAAACAATGAAGAAGCAAAAATAAGTAAATAAATGGGTGTAGAAAATTATGAGGAAGCAAAAATAAGTAAATAAATGGGGGTAGAAAATTATGAGGAAGCAAAAATAAGTAAATAAATGGGTGTAGAAAATTACGTTCAAAATTCTTAAGAATTTTTAGTAATTATAAGACAAATATTATCAAAGTTTTTTACTAAAAGTACAATTTTTTTTTTAATCTAAAATTTTTGATAAATTTGTATGCGTTGACAATAAATTGAAATTGCAAGATAATAAACTGGTCTATAAAATTTATCTGCAAATGATTTTTTAAGTAATTATGCAAATATACTTAATGTTTGTTTTTTCTTTATTGAATACATTAAGTATTAATAAAATGAACAATTAAATTGAATATTCATCCTTTTGAAGGTACAGTCACTTATAATTTAAATACTAGAAATTCGAATCAATGATAGTAAAAGATGCAAATAATTATTGCATGCATACGAAATAATTAATGTTAATTTGAACTTTTGCGTTAATAAATTTTGAAAAATATGAATTTTTATTTATAGTAAAACATACAGAAAGACTTAAAATCTATTCGAAAGCGCTGTATGTCAAACTAAAATAAAATAAAAACAAATGTTTTAAAACTGTAATTTAATTAAAACTCGTAATTTTAAAAATATTCAATATAATATATTGAATATACTGAATACTATACATTCCAATATTAACAAAATCAAAAATAAAGACAAAAAACCGAATATTTTTTGTATCTAAAATACTTTTTAAATATTAATAATTATTGTAAAAATAGTAATTTAAATATTTATACAAAACATTCATTCAAAATACTAAAAGAAATTATTTGTCGAAGCATGAAGCATAACATTTTAATGTTTTCGATATTTATAATTACGTATAAATCTCTTTTATGCATAAAATGACACGTGTAAAAAAAAATAAACAAAAAGTGAGGTTAGGAGTCCCGCTGTAAGGTTCGTCGAATTAAATCAGAGAACATTAAAATTAATTAACATTAAAATAACGATAAAAAAGTAAAAACATATTACATATATTTTAATAATTACACTTGGAACTTTATGGGCCTTAAACGAAAACATTTTTCTAAACAAGTTACTTTCCGGGTTCTCGGTCACGTCATGGTCAAATGATCAGCTGTTTTCTCAGGATAAAGATGGAGATAAAAACACAAAGTCGTCAAGAAAGATAGTAAATGAAGTGCGAGTGTAACAAAGACTCTACAGAACTATCTGGCTTTTTTCTCCTTTCTAACTTTAATGTAAGAGTTGGAAGGAAGAAAGAAATGACAGTTCGTTTCTGACAGGTCAGCCAAACTGTCATTGTTTACGTAATCTTTTAATTATATTTATCTAGAAGAAACTTGTGTATGAAATAATATCTCTAGTGCGGAAGAGCTCCTATCATGTAGAATATCAAACTATCAGAGTATTGTGGGGGAGAAGGCAACTCGCGAAGGAAGAGGCAGCAGTGATTCCTCCACTCTCGATTATTCAGTTCGCTGTGGAACGCTCGCTTGCAAAGCGGTTTCTGCACACGAATAATTCCAACAATTCCCTAAACTTGCCTCGAGCGTAACAGAATGTTGTTTGCCTTTAAAATGTCCGTGTTTTGTCATATTTATTGATTTGTCTGTCGTTGACAACAAGTAAATTTTGAGGTTAAGTGCGCACCAGAAAATGCGTTTCGCGAGTATGACAGTTTTATGGCATGTGTTTTTTATTCATTATTATTGATGTTTCACCAGGAAGGCTGTGTTGTCATTCATCGATGAAACTTGGGAGAATAAGTTCTCCTCGAAAAGTTCACAATGTCCTCAGTTTTCTCTAAGTTGATCGATAAAACTTCATCGAAATATGGAATTCGTCAGGAGTATCTTACAAAAGGTGTTGTTGGTGCTTTGACGACACTTTACCTTTTGAAGGTCGGTTATCCTTATATTGTGGCTGGTGCGAAATGGAGTCAAACAAAGGTGTCGGGTGATAAGGAAAAGAATATTAAAGATAAGAATGAGAATAATCAGAGAAGAATTCGACAATGTCGAGAAATTGAGGTTGTGGAGACAAAGGATGGAAAGAAACCGGCTGTGGGTTTAGATAGAGCATTTGTTAAACAGCTGATTGCACTTCTGAGAATTATGATCCCAGGATGGAGAACAAGAGAAGCAGGTTTGCTGACCTGTGCCACCTTGGCTTTACTCACCAGGACTTTCCTCTCGGTCTATGTGGCTACTTTAGAAGGGCAGATAGTAAAGAGAATTGTCCTGAAGGATGTCAAGGGATTTTTTCTTATGATGGCTAGATGGTTTGCAATTGCATTTCCTGCCACTTTTATTAATTCTGCAATCAGATATTTAGAGGGACGATTAGCTCTTAGTTTTAGGTAAGTTTTTTCAATCTTCTTTTACTATTTTTTACATATTTTGATATAGATTTTATAAAACATTTCATTCATCAGCGCTGGTTTTGTCTATATGTTGAGACAATGTTTTTGCAATGTTACAATGTTGTTACAATGTTGTTACAACATTTTTACAATGTTGAGACAAATTTAGCAAAAAATTTATAAACTAAATATATCGAAATTATTTTAAATTCTTCAATTAGAAGTGCCCTCTTATATTTTTAATTTTTAAATTTAAATTTTAATTTACAAGAGTAGTTTTTAAATTCTTCAATCTATTTTAAATTCAACTAGAGCTGTTTTCTTGTTCAATAGAAATACTTTTTTATCTAATCATTAACAGTTCATTTATAATAAAATATTGCCCCATGTGCTACATTTTTAATTTTTTGTCTTATTTCCTTATTAATTGTTTTTTTACGTTCTTGCAAAATTATTACATTGAATAATATACAAACTTAAATTGTCATAAACTTAAATTAATATTTTTACTGTAAAAGAAAATTATTTATTTATTTATTGCAAAAGAGAAGAACTTTATTTATTGCAAAAGAAAAGAAATTTATTTATTATAAAAGAAAAGAACTTTATTTATTGCAAAATAATATTAACAAAAAAACAAAGTTTTCTCTATGAGGAAGCAAATATTTGAATAAAATACCAAAAATTATTTGAATAAACAAAAAGTCAATTTTAGAATGAAGATTGTACAAAGACGAACAATGTATATTGATTGATTTTAAAATTAACAGTTCAGTATAATATATATTCTAGGATTAATCACCACTAATTCAGTGATAATTAGGTGGAATAATAATGAGCGTGTGAATTATTTCTTCCTGTGATTCCAGACGTATTACGTAATTTTGAACTTGAAATCTATACGAAAAGAATAAAATGCAGATGTCATTTTATTTTTTAAAATAAAATCCAATAAATCACTGCTTCAAAAATATCGGGATAATTTTTTTATCCGGCTGAATAAAAAATAGATAAAAATTGAAACAAAAAATGTACAAAAAATAGATACAAAAATATGAAGATACTAAATGAAATAAAATAAATACAAAAATAGATACTAAATGAAATAAAATAGATACAAAAATAGATACTAAATGAAATAAAATTATTAAATTATTCCAATTAGTTAATTAATAATTAACATTTGGTTTATCAGATTTTATACAAATCAAGTTAATCTTTTTTTTCTAACTTTACTATAATTCTAAAAAGACAAATTTAAGTGACGTGGCTTTTCCGAGGTCTAATTTGACAGTTTTATTTTTATATTCTACACCTCTAATTACACTCAAGTTTTTTTTAGATTCGTTATCTTAGTGCAACTTTGTGAAAAAAGGCTAACAATACTTTTTATATATTATTTATTACCCGCTTACTGTTCACTTTTGCGGTTTTGCAATAACATTGTTCGTAGTTTACGAAAAATTGCAAAGAATTTTTTATGTTATTGAATCCACAACCCGTGAAAATTAATCATTAAATCATTAATCATTTTTTGTACAATTATGTACATTGTAGATACAGTTTTCAAAAAATAGCAAGACATGCTTTGATACTAATGATTAATCATTAAATATATTTTTTACTTAATTTTTATGTACATATTAACATTCATTTTATAACTAATATAATATAACTGATATAACTAATAAAATTATAATTTTATTTTTCGTTAAGAAATTAATTAATAAAAGGAAACTAATTGCAAGTTTTACTATACGAAACTAATAATTACAATATACATTTTTTAATTTTCTTCCTGTATATATATGAAATAAATAAAATTTTATCTGAAATGGAAAAGAAATATAATAATATTGCATATGGAAAAACAGTAAAAATTATTTCTACTTTTTTTTGAAAAATCAAGTTTTGAATTCAATTTACATAAGAATGTCATTCAATAATTGTTTTCATAGAAAAATCGATAGTACGCGTCTAATAAAAAAAATCGAATCAAGTTTTTCCGATAACTCAGTGAATAATATAGTTTGTAGTTTAAATTTTTTATTTTACTTGATAAATAATAAATCAGAGGTTGTTAAAACACCGGAAGCAATTTTAGTTTAATTATGATATTGAAATTCGTGACACTTTTTAGTTTAAAAAAAAATACAAATATTTTATTTCTTTCTTTTCATCCACATTCAACAAATCGATCGATTCCACAAATCGATCAGTGTAAACAAATTTTTATTTTATCGTTCAAAAACTACACAAATTTTCAATAAATTTCAGACTTTACGTAAACAAGTGTCATTGAATGAAAAATAAAAATAAAGTAAAATTGACCCTACTTTAAAAAATTCATTTTAAATTCATTTTATCTAAAAATGATTTTTACACATTGCAGTTCATTTTTAATTTCCTTTTATTTCTATATCTTTTTAAATTAATTTCGAATAGTGTTGATCGTCTTTGGGCTAAATTGAAAGAAAATTGATCGAATCATTAAAATATTGAAAGAAAAGTGTTTTATATCCTTATATGAATTTTAATTAATTTTTTTTAAACTCTTTTTTTTATCTTCACGAGTTCAGTAGAGTTGAAAATTGTTTTTAATATTCATTTAGTTTCGTTTCTCAGCTTAATTTGTCTATTAATTATTAATTTGACTATTAATTATTAATTTGACTAATTCTCGAAAATATTTGCTTTTTAAAGGGAACGACTAGTAGAGTACGCTTACAAGATGTATCTCAGCCAGCAAACCTACTACAGAGTATCAGCACTAGATACTCGTTTGGGAGGAGCTGAACAAAGACTGACGGATGACCTCTCGGAATTAGCGGGTTCCGTCGCACATCTATATTCTAGTTTAACTAAACCTTTATTGGACTGTGCTCTCGTGGGAATTGCTCTTATTTCATTTTCCGCTAGAATGGGAGCCAGAACAGTGCCAGGTAAAAAGAAAAAAAAATGCCCATAAATCTAAACTATCCCAATAAATCAAATTCATCTCCCAGAAATGATCTTGAATTGTTCTGAATAACAGTATTACTTAACCGAATCATTGACTATAAAATTACAACAAGCCATATCCAAGACTCCAAAGGTCATTGATACCGTGTTTTTTATTCCCTTGTTCGATGACATAAATACCAATCAATTATGATTGTGATTCAAGGTTACGATTAAAATGCTAAACTTCTTTATCTCACAGCTTGCATCTTTCGGTTAATTTATTTCGCCTTAAAAATAGCCTCCAAAAATATTTTCCTATTTTTACATTTGATCCAGTGATTTATTTTGAATTTCATGACCACTTTAAAATTTGTATTCTAAAAATATATTTATAATGATTATTAATACTCTCTTTATGAAAATTGAATATTTTGTCTTGGAATCATTTTCCGTGTCTCTATTTTTTAAAATATTTTTTAAAAATTCTGTTGTAATCAAGAAAACTGTAATTTTTTAGTTATTGATTTCTTATAGAGGAAGCTTTGTTTTGAGTTTGCCTTTGTAATGAAAATGAATTTGATTTACTTACAACGAATAGAATATATTGATATATTGCGTTGAAATGGATGTCGATTTGAAGTGGGTGTTTATTTGAACTGGATGTCGATTTGAAGTGGATGTTTATTTAAACTGGATGTCGATTTTAATTGGATGTCGATTTGAATTTCAGGTCCTTTGCTCTCATTAGTGGTTATAGGAGTAACTGGTCAGGTACTGCGCCTGGCTTCTCCTCGGTTTGGCCAGTTAGTCGCTGAAGAGGCTTCACGTCGTGGTCACTTGAGAGAAGCTCATGCTCGAATTAGTGCACATGCTGAGGAGATTGCGTTTTATGGGGGTCACCAAGCCGAGCATCGATACCTCAGTACTGCTTACAAATCACTTACAGCTCATCTTCGTAGAGTTCTTGCCCTTAAATTATGGTACGTGATGCTCGAGCAACTCCTCATGAAATATGTGTGGTCTGGAACTGGACTTCTCGTAATTGCTCTTCCAATCCTCTACACTTCACAGACCAAATCCTCAAGTGCTATGCAGGAAAATAACGGAGATGGTAAGTTAATTGGAAATTATTTCTCACTAGCTGCAATTCAATTTCTTCATATGGAAATTCAATTGCTACTTACTTCTACTTCAAACTTAAAACATTATTTCAGAATATAATTCCTATATCGCATTCAATTTTTACTTTAACAATTAGAAATACTTTATAAATAAATGTAATAATAATAATATTTTGTAAATACTTTATATACTATAATTAATTATAGTTTTATAATTTTACTTAAATTATAGTTTTATAACTATAATTTTAATTAAATTATAATTTAAAAATTAAATTACTTATAATTAGTTATAATATATATTTATATTAATATATTTATAAATGTTTATTAATTAGTTTTAATATATATATTTATATTAATATATTTATAAATATTTATTAATTAGTTTTAATTATAATTTTATACTTTATAAATACTTTAATTGCTTAAATCTTTCTTTATTAAAATAAAAATTAAATGCGATATAAATTGAATGTGATATTTCAATTTCTATGTGAAAAATTGCTTTTGATCTATTCTTATTATTTTAATTATTACAAACACATCAAAAGAAATGTTTTGCATAGAAATTAAAATATTGTAATCGATTTTCACTAATTTAGATATGAAATTATTATTATGATAATAAAGAGAAAACAAGTTAATATATATGTGGATGTAACATAATTTGCATTTTTATAATTTTGGTTCCTCATAGAGAAGCCTTGTTTAATTTGTTATAAAATTATATTATCATTTTTTAATAATTTGTTTTTAGTTTCATATAATAAATGATTTCAAAGTAACCAAAAAATTGTTAAGGTTTAAAGAGCTAAACAATTGATTTTCGTTATTTTTATTTTATCATTTTAACTTTATTATTTTAATTCAAATTGATGTTTGCTAAACTAAACGTGCTTTTTTATAAACTAAACGTGCTTTTTCGTAAACTAAACGTGCTTTTTTATAAACTAAACGAGCTTTTTTATAAACTAAACATGCTTTTTTATAAACTAAACGTGCTTTTTTCTAAACTAATTATTTTTTGCAGGAGTCAGTGAAAGAACAGGGTATTTAACTACGTCAAAAAATCTTTTAACTTCCGGCGCGGATGCCGCAGAGAGGCTCATGTCTTCCTATAAGGCAAGTTTATTTTTTAATTACTATTAATTATTAAATTTAACATTTTCCAAGCTATTCATTGAGTTTTTTTGAAAACAGAATATTTTTCAGAATCTTTTGATCTGGAATTAATTCTCTAAAGCTCAGTTTGCATTAAGAAAATACTCATTAAATCTATCCCATTAATCTATTTAATCTATCCATGAGTGATAAATATCACTCAAATTAAAAAAATAATTAAATAGTTTATTTAATAATTCGGTTTAATTTAATAATCACTAAACTTTAAATCAATGGAAATATGAAGAAAATAAATTCAAATAGACTGGAAAAATCACTAAACTTTAAATCAATGGAAATTTGAAGAAAATAAATTCAAATAGACTGGAAAAAACTTTCATTTGATTAGAAAAAAACTTTAATCGTTAGAAAAAAACTGTAAATCGTTAGAAAAATATTTCAAATCGATAAGAAAAGTAAATCGTTAGAAAAATATTTTATACATATAAAAAAAAACTCGAGATTGGAAAATATTTCAAATCGATAAGAAAAAAGCTTGAGATTGAAAAATTTGAAATCGATGGGAAAGAACAATGAAAAGAGATAATTACAATAAAGTTTAAATTTTAGGAATTAGTTGCTCTGGCAGGCTATGTAGCCAGAGTTAGTGAAATGTTGGACGTCTTTAGAGATGCTGCTTTGTGCAAATACCGAAGGAACGTCGTCACAACTGGTCAATCTAGAATGAGTAATGGAAACGTGCCAATGATGGTAGAAAAAGTCATTGAATTCCAAGATGGCACACCTGTCATTAAAGGCAAGTTTTTTTATTCAATACAGTTAATATTCCGAACTGATTTGAATCTAATAAGACACTCCTTTTCTCAGGTATCGTTCGCGAAAGCTCCGATGGCAGCATCAGTCTCACAGACGTACCAATCGTTACTCCAAATTGTGAAGTCATTGTACCAAAATTAAACATTCAGGTAATTAAAAACAATACATTTTTACCAGCACTCCTGGGTAATTATACTCAAACATTTAAGCTCCAATAAAATCATTTTCGTATAGTACAATATAATTCAAAATGTAATTTAAATAATAAAATAATAATTTTAATTTAAATAAAATATTGATAATATTTAAATAATAAAATATTGATAATATTTAAATAATAAATTATTGATAATATTTAAATAGTAAAATATTGATAATATTTAAATAATAAATTATTGATAATATTTAAACAGTAAAATATTGATAATATTTTGATCAATAAAATATTGAATTTATGTGGCTGTTACTCAATAAATTTTATTTTACTTCATTTTAATAATAATTCATTCAATAACATACGAAAATTATTTTATTTATTGCAAAAATCGTTGATTGAATTTTTTCGGAATCTTTTCAGTGTAAAATGAAATGCCAGTAAAATGTAATTTTTAATTTCTCTGGGGCAGATACGACCGGGTGATCACTTAATAATCACCGGACCAAACGGATGTGGGAAGAGCTCCCTCTTTCGAGTAATTTCCGGTCTCTGGCCGGTTTATAACGGAACTTTAATTCGTCCGTCAGAGACATGTTCGGTGCGGAATGGCAGACCTGCTTTATTTTATATACCTCAAAAACCTTATATGACGGTGGGATGTTTGCGGGACCAAATAACTTATCCCGCGGAATGTAAAAAAGGCGACAGCTCAGACGAGGAACTGCTGAAGCTTCTGGGCCTTGTCGATCTGAGGGGACTAGTTGAAAGAGAACCGGATGGCCTAGACGCTCTTGGAGATTGGGACTCGACTCTTTCAGGTGGAGAGAAGCAGAGATTGGCGATGACTCGTTTGTTCTATCATGCTCCACAATATGCCCTTTTGGATGAGTGTACGAGCGCTGTTAGTCTCGAAGCCGAGGGGGCAATGTACGAGACTGCCAAACAGAGAGGAATCACTCTCTTGACCATCACACATCGAGTTTCATCTCTCGCTAAATATCATCGGTTAATACTGGAATTCGACGGGGAAGGCAAATGGAAGCTGGGTCCATTAGATCCAAATTCTGAAGCGATTTCGAAAAATAGAGACGTTGATAAAATTGAAAGGAAAGAAGGACATTATCAAAGATTGCAGGTTTGTTGTAGATACATATTTTTTTAAATTTCAGATGATAAGGAATAGATTTCTAGACTCTTAATTTGATGGAAAAAAGAGGATTGAATGAATAATAATAAAAATAATAATAATAATAATAAATAATGCTTCCCTATGAGGAAGCAAAAAAATTGAATAAAAATAGGATAAAAATGGGAAGATATCACTTAGAATCTGGATCAGTTGAAATGGAAAGCGATTCTAATTTTTGTTGTCTAAACTTTCAATTAACCTATCTTTAAATTAAGCCTTTTTGAGTGTCTTAATCGATAGAAGTCTCAATCAACTAGACTGAAAAAATTAAAGTTTGAATCATTTGAAATGGAATAATTTAAATTCAACTTCAGTTGAAAATTAGAAGTATTGAATTTGGATAAATTGAAAAGTTTGGATAAGATAAATTGAACTTTGGATTATTCAAGCAGAAATTCTTTAAAATTTTCGAAATTCTTTAAACTTTAGATCGATTGAAATTTGAATACATTGAAAATCGGATTGATTAGTTTCTTTCAATAAAATTGACGTTCTATTAAAATTTGAAAAAACTGCGATCATTGTGATTAAATAGATAATATTGTATCAATGGATTTAATTAAATAATGGATAATAATTTATGAAATTATAAATATAATAAATTATGAAAATAATTTAATAGTAATTAAATTATGGATGTTATATAAAAGAACAATATTTAAAAATGAATTTATATTTTACAGGAAGTTCGTGATATGCTCAATGAAGACACACACATTGGAATCAGCTGAGGGTTCCTGTTAACGTGGTTTGCTCTCTTGTGCAAGTTCTTGCGATATCTATTTTATTTCGCGTGAGATGTACATATTATTTCGACTTTATAAAGTTAGATAAATGTACAAAACTGACTGGCTGCGATTAGAAAGGAAATCTTATTTTTCTAAGAAAAATGTGTGAAACAATTTCAACTTTTTCTAATTGTTTCCAGCATTTGGGCGACTAAGGATTTAAGTAGATAGTAAATGTTTTTTTTAATTTCGTATGAGTAGACAATTTTTAGTGAAAACTGCGAATATCTTAACTTAAATACACAGTGATTGCAACTGTTTCAAGTTCACTCTTTGCTCAATGATATCACGTGCAAAATTTATGTATAGACACAAAATAAATATTTCAAACTTGAAAATGTGTATTTTTTCTCGATGATATGAATTGTATCTTTTAGATGAATGAATTAAGTTTTTGTGGCTTCCACACTGTTTAATTATTTTTCTTATTCTTTAATGATTTTTTTTAATTCTGTTCAACATTTCTTTTCTTTTTTAAATATTGATCAATTGTGACGTTGAAGAATTAGTTCAATAGAATTTGAACAAATTAGTAATTTGTTCAAATCAATCCGATTTTAATAGTTTTTTTCAATTTTAAATATTTGCTGCTTTCCTCTATAATTTCTATTTTTATTTATTTTTTGAAAATTTAAAAATTGTTTATTATTTAGAAAAATAAAATAATGCAGATTGTAAACGTTTGAGCTCTATTAATATAGAAATATTAAACACAACAAAATTTTAAATTGTATCCATTTTCTTTTTTAAACAAAAATATTGTCAATGTTAAAATAGTTTGAAACAAAATTTTAGTTTAAATAACAAATTAAATAAAAATAATATAAATAAGTAAAATAAAGTAAGTAAAAGTAAATAAATAATAAGTAAACAAATAGAAACCTAATTCCTATATTTCAAGGCTTTAATTTTCCTCTCTTCCTAATCTGTTTTAAAAATTTTCAAATGTACTGAATTTTAATATTATTTTCTGAATTTTAATACTTTTTTCTAAATTTTATAATCTTATGATCTTTAATATCTCAATTAATAAATAAATAATGTTGAAAGTTTTCAATATTTAAACTTTCTAAACTCTCTGTTTCAAAACTTTATAAACATTTTAAAACTTTCTAATTTTTCTATTATTTATTAAAATTCGGAAATAATGAAATTTTCTAATTCTCAAAGGGTTGTCAGGTCGTTTTGGAAGGATCTGACGAAAGTGGGAGAAAAATAGGAGTTAAGGGATGCAAAAGAGAGGATGGTAGAAGCTAGTAATTCTGGGTATTAATTCAAAAAGGGCAAAAATTTAATTACGAGTGTTTCTTTGTTTTGAAAAGAGTAGAGAAGTGAATCAGGAGGGGCAACTTCAGGGGAGGGAAGACCCTCAACTTCCGATGAGCTTACCTCCGGGAAACCCTGCAAAAGCTAAACGTCGATACGCCCGGCAGCAGCCATCTTGGGGGTTGTGTACCTCGACATCGAAATTAATGCTTTAGCACAACTCGAGACAGTTTTCATGACTCCTCTTTCAACTACTGTCGTTTAACTTTCCCTTAGAACATTGCCCTCTCACCATCTCTAAAAAATACAGATAGACAAATATTCATCAATACAACATCAAATAACAAGATCTTATTCTATCTAATTCTATCTTATTCTATCTATCTTATTCTTATTTTATTTATCTATTCTTATTTTTCACAATTTTGTATACTGAAGGGTTTATTTTTAAACTCAACTTTCTATCCACTTAGAGTAAATTTTATTTATTTAACATTCTCTTTTTAATCTATTTAATTCTCTTGAATACACATTTTCTTAAAATTATTATTTTTTAAATCATTGGTATTCTTTTTGGATATTTGCCACATGTATACAAAATTGATACATAGTGAAAATTACTATTAATTTTTATTTTTACTAAAAATTTACTTTGATAGTAAAAATTTACAAAATTGTAAAATTCAATTGAAAAAAGCAATCCACATGAACTAGAAAAAATGTAATAAAAAAGTATTTTAAATGATGAAAATTTAAAAAATCGAATGTAAAAAATTCGGTCATTAATTATTTTTTTCAATAATGAGAATTAAAATGGATTGCAAAAAATGTGTAATTAAAATTAAATTGTGTAATTAAAATTCCAAGCCCATTTTAGTAGAGGTGTGTGAAAAATTACGAAGACTCAAGTATCGAGATATCAAATTACACATTTTGAAAAAGGGTTACTTCTTTTGCATCTGCGTGCTTAAGGAGACGACTAAGTAAATAATTCGAGGGCTGTAGCCAAGATTAGCTCGTGGACGTAACCGTTCATTTCTAACAGTTTTTCGAGGATTAAGAACGGAGTCTCGTTCATCGAATATCCCTCTTTCATGCGCTCTTTGTCTAAATACCCGATTGAATTACAAGAGATCTGCGCGTGCCACTCGGCCACCGCAAAACGCAAAGCATCAAAGCACAAGAACCTAATAAGCCACGTTTTTGATCAGTATCATTCTACGCTTTGGGATTTTATCAGATTCAATACAAGTTTTTTTATTCACACGTCCTTAATCACAATGTGTCCAAATACATCCCTAATTTTTATATTAATTTAACTTCAAAATATATTTTTGGAATATATTTCTAGTAAATATTATATTCGAATATATATCCAGTAAATATTCGAATATATATCTAGTAAATATTATTCGAATATATATCCAGTAAATATTATTCGAATATATATCCAGTAAATATTATTAGAATATATATCCAGTAAATATTATTCGAATATATATCCAATAAATATTATTCCAATAATTCCAATTTGCATATTTAGTTTTTGAGAATTACACTTTTTTTAGAAGTAAATATTCAATTTACTTTAATTCTTCCTTTTATAAATTATTTCTCTTCATTTTGCTATCTTTTGGCTTTGAACAAACTTTTGTACAATGTACGTGAAATTACATACATTAATCAATCTATAAAATGAAGTTTGAATTTCAATCAAAAATGAGTGAAATACCTCAAATACGAAATAACGCAATAAATATTATTACAATTGAACATGAAAAACTAGACGATTGAACGAAAATTGAATACACGGAAATTCGAATCGATTAATTAAGACCTCTATTTGACAAATAAAGAAAGAAAATTTGATCACGTTTAAGTTAAAAAAACTTTTTATCTACAGAAATTTCTGAAATATTCTACAGTTCAAAAAATTCCCTTTTAGTATTAAATAATGATAATTATACAAGACTAATATTTAAAATTAATATAGATTACGGAAAATTCTACTAGAGTCAAGAACAAAAAAATGAATAATAACAACAGAAAAAATGAATAATAACAATAGAAAAAATGAAAAACAGGAATAGAAAAAATGAATAATAACAATAAGAAAAATGAATAATAGAAAAAATGAATAATAACAATAGAAAAAATGAATAACAATAGAAAAAAATGAATAACAATAAGAAAAATGAATAATAATAGAAAAAATGAATAAGAATAGAAAAAAATGAATAATAACAACAGAGAAAATGAATAATAAAAATAGAAAAAATGAATAACAATAGAAAAAAACGAATAAAAATAGAATACTCAAAGAAGGCAAAACTGTGGATTAAGTCAAAATAGAGTAAAACAAAATAGATACTCGAGATCAAAGATATTATCCAATTTTGGATTTGGTGGCACGCGTAACAATTTAGGGATGAATGAATGTAATTAGGGGAGCGGTCTATCTACGGATGAGATTTAGTCGAGTAATAAAGTCTCCATTTATCACGTGCAAGGATTATCCCAACGGCAATCACTTAGATGGGTAGCGATCTTAACCACGGACAATACGGCTACTGTCATCTCCTCGTGCAGGCCAATCACTCACCATGAATCGGGAGTCGATGCATTCATGAACGGAATGTGTTCATCCTCGTTTCCAAAGCCAAAGAAGACAACACATCACCCTAACCGCTATCTCAATTGCCGTGTTTACCCAATTCATTATGTGTGCTTGATTCTATCTTTCGTTTCAGGTGTGAGCAAACACAGGTGTTTTAATCGCTCCATCTTCCGAGCACTTCAATTTTACTGGTATGATTCAGCTCCGCGAGAAATCCTATAAAAACCAATTTTCAATTAGCTCGTGAATGAGTTATGCAAAACGTAGATAGATATTTAGATAAATAAGAGCACAAACAAAACATAAAAGTTACTGTCCAAACTTTACAAAAAATCAAGTTATCAAACTTGATTTTTATATTTTTTATTATCTATAAACAGAAAATTAAGATCTGAAGCTTCTTTTTTAAGATAATAGTATTAAAATCGTAAATAAAGATGTTAATGGATATAATCGTAAATAAACGTGTTAATGGATATAAACTTTTCGAATTAACAAAGGTTACTGTTAGACTTTATCTGAATGAGTATCAATTAAAATTGAACTTGATATTAATTTCGTATTCATTGAAATTGAAGCCAATAAAATGTTAGATCCATAAACACCGCGAGTAAATTTAATTCCGGATTTCTTAAGTTGCTTATCGGTTTTGTTAAAATTCACCTCGTTATAATGTTCAAATTATTGAAATTAAAATAAAAATAAATAAATAAATTGATACCAATGGACTAGAATTGTTCTTAGAATTACAATCCGTTTTGTTAAAATTCATCTTGTTACAATTTTCAAATGATTGAAATTAAAATAAATAGGTATCAATAAATCAGAAATGTTTTTACATTCTCATAAAAAATGAGACTGTATGCAAATTGTGCGATTTTTTAGAATAGAAATCAAACTGTTCTGTTAAAATTCACCTTGTTACAATTTGCAAATGATTAAAATTAAAAAAAAAAAAAAAATAAAATAAATTGATAAATAAATAAATAAGATAATAAATAAATAAATAAATAAATAGATAGATAAATAAATAAACTAGAATTGTTTTTAGAATTACAATCCGTTTAAAAAAAAGTTTAAAAAAAACATGAAAAAACTTCAATGCAAGTAATTAATTAAATAAAATAGGAGGGAAAATAATAATTAAAAGCGCAATACACAAAAGAAAACAAAAAGCTGGTTCGCTTATTAGAAAAAGGGACTGAAGTTTTCTTAGGGGTCCTGCGTAAATACCAAAGACTCAATCGGTTGGAAATGAAAGAAGATACCCTTTATTCAGCCCAGACGAAAAGTGCCATATATTTTTAAACTTGTATATATGGATATTGATGTAAGCTGTAAAGGTGTTGGGCAAGTAGATCACCTTAATTTACAAACACATGTTTGAGAGAGCTATACCTGCGTATGTATATTCTATAATACATTGTACATTCGACTGGGTACGAATTGAGAGAACCCGATCCTTAGCCGGTCACATCCACCACCGGTTGGAACCAATGTGTCCGGAATACGTGTACTTGACTTCCTCTTCCTGTGCGTATATCGGAACTGCTAGTCAGGTGTTGAGCCTACGATATTTGATATTCGACATTTGAAGCTAGGACTCGATCCGCCCTCAAAATTGTATTCTTTTTCCCGTTATTCCAAATCAGTCCTACATCCTACAATCGACAAAAAATATTCATTTTTTATTAAACCACTGGAAAATAATAAACAATTTATTAAATATATATGTTTTATATTCCTTTTTGTAACATATATTTATTAAATAATTGGATAACATGTAAATATTAAGATTCTTTTGCAAACATTTGGAATCAACAGTTTTCGAATGGAATTTAACTATGAAATGTTGATAACAAATCTGAATCAGAAATTCGTTATTACAATTTCGTTATTACAATTTCGTTAAACAGAATTTATTATTATAATCATTAATTTAATTAAAATATTGAAAACAATATTTTAATTAGGTAGTGATCGTTTGAAATGTATTCTTTGGAAATTTAATAAAATCTTGATTATTTTGATTGTTTCGAAGTTTCTTATGTTAATCAACTTGGACTCCACTTTCTCGAAATTCTTGTTTTTTAAACTTCAACTGATTAAAACATCAGTTTATTAAAATTCTCGGAGACTTAAAGTATAATTTATCCAAATTTCGATTGACCAATATTTTTACAACAAACTTCGATGAATGCGAATTAATCAACAAAACATTTGAAAAAACAAAGCTTCCTCTTGAGGAAGCAAACAATGAGTGATAATAATGAATGCATATCAATGAGTAAAATATTATTAAATATTGTTATTCGAACAAAGATTTGAAAATTATTTATAACATATTTCTGCTTCGTTTCATAAAAAAGCAGTACAGAAGAAATGGACAAAAAAATGAATAAAAGATTATAAATAAATAGTAAATGGATCAATAAATGATCAATAAATGATAAATAATAAAGAGAAAATAAAAAGATATAATAAATAGAAAATAAAAAGATAATAAAGAGAAAATAAAAAGATAATAAATAGAAAATAAAATCACAATAAATAGAAAATAAAAACACAATAAATAGAAAATAAAAACATAATAAGTAGAAAATAAAAAGATAATAAATAGAAAATAAAATAAAATACAAAAAATATAGAAGGTAAAATAAAATAAAAAAATATAGAAAACAAAATAAATAAAAAATATAGAAAACAAAATAAATAAAAATCCACTTTGAATAATGAGGAAAATAGGAGGATTGAAACAGAATTAAAAATACTACTAAAATGTGAATTAAAACGAAGGTTTTTCGTAGTTTGGACAGTTTTCCAAAATCGGGGTTTTGGTGGCCGGGCTCACCGTTGACTGGTCAATAATTTGCGAAAGGGAAGGCATTACGAGCCAGTGATCCTGAGTATCCTGGATATCGAGGGCACAAACTGCTATGCAGGACCACCGTGACAGCGTGGTAATGGTATCTGAAGAAAATATAATATCCTGAAAAGATCGAGCGATGAGTAGACTCTGATGGAGGATCGCTGAATGAACGATTAGTATCTCATGTCGTCAACGACAGTCAACAACACACACAAAACACGTCACACAGCTTCACAACTGATGTCCTCACACTAAAAAAAAAACAAAAAACACGCCATATTATTAACTACTCTTAACACCTATACATCTTGCTTCTATTCTACTTTTATTCAATTTTCGTTAGTCTCGCACTTATTCACTATTTCTTTCTCAATCTCAAATACTTTCAAAAAAGCCTTTTTAAGGCTTTCTTTTACTTTTTTAAGACTTTTTTTACTTTTTTAAGTGATTTTATTTTATTTTTTTTTTATTTATTTGACGATTTCTTTTGCCCTTGATTTTTATTAAATGAAAAGTTTGCTTCTAATTTCGATTAACTTATAAGTAAATTTACCAAAAATGTCAATAAATTTGAATTAATTTAAATTCAAGTATTGAAATTTGGTCAGTAGTATTTAAGATTTAAATCGATAAAAGATAGGATGATTTAATTTGAATCAAGAGAAGTTTTTCTTCGGGGAAGTTCGTATCAATGGAAATTTGGATTAAGAGAAATGAAAATAGTATGTGTGGATCAACAAAAATGGAAATCAATAGGCAAGTGGATCAACGGAAATGTAAATCAATAGAAGTATGGATTAATAAAAATGTAGATCAATAGATGTGTGGATCAACTGAAATGAAAATCAATAGAAATGTGGATCAACGGAAATGTAAATCAATTCAATGTATGGATTAATAAAAATGTAGATCAATAGAAGTGTAGATCAACGGAAATGTAAATCAATAGAAGTGTGGATCAGCAGAAATTAAGTAAATCAATAGAAGTGTAGATCAACGCAAATGTAAATCAATAGAAGTGTGGATCAGCAGAAAAGTAAATCAACAAAAGTGTGGATCAACAGAAGTCTAGATCAATAGAAGTGTGGATAAAGAGAAGTCTAGATCAATAGAAGCGTGAATAAATCAATAAAGCGTCTAGATAAAAAAAAGTGTGGATCAACAAAAATGTGGATCAGCAAAAGTGTGAATCAATAGAAATGTGGATCAACAAAAATGTGAATCAATGAAACCTCAATAAATAAAAATTTGCTTAAATATAAAACAACAATTGAAAAATGTGGAACTATTTTAATAAAGACAGATTTAAGAAAAAGAAATTCGTACAAATTGGTATAAAGATTAGAAAAATTGAAGTTGGTTCGTTCACCTGAGATTTTTGAGAAAAAAGTGAAAGGATTGGAATATCTTTTTACGGCTCACAGACTGGCACTCACACGTGGATGAACAGGGATCCACATGCAGATGTGAGATGATACGTCAACATGATGAGCTTGCATACAAGAAAGGTTCATGTGAGAAAGGGAGTAGTGGGGTTGTAGTTGGCTGGTAAGGGGTGAGACAGAAAGAGAGAGAAAGAGAGAGAGAGGGTAGTAGGTGGTAGGTGCTTAGTTAGCCAAGACACATTGACAGGCCATCGTGCCAGCATGGCAGTAGCCCTTAGGACTCGACACTTTGACTTGGTACCGCGTCAAGTCTCCAATAAGTCAAGTCACTCAAAACTCTTCTTCTCTACAAAATCTCGCCTCAAAAAGTTCAAACTCCCGCTGATAACGTCCTTGACAAAATAACTGCAATACATCACAAAACAGTCATCACGCAATTTGCTTCTCAATCATCGTCTTCGTTAAATAAACTTCAAGATACGAATTCCATAAAAACTAGATACGAATTCCATAAAAAGAAGATACGAATTCCATAAAAACAAGAGACGAATTCCATAAAAACAAGATACGAATTTCATAAAAAGAAGATACGAATTCCATAAAAACAAGAGGCGAATTCCATAAAAACAATATACAAACACAGTAAAAAAAATTCAAAATACGAATTCTACAAAGACATCGAGATACAAATTCAATTAAAAAATTGAAGATAACAAAGATAAAGAAATAAGCGCTTTTTTTGGAATCAGAGGGTGGATTCAACTAAGGAACAACGTTCAGAATTGTTAAAAAAAATTGGAAGAATTCAGCGTCCAGGAATGAAAATGAAGTGACGATGAAGAAATTGAATAAGTAAATAGAAGATAATTTAATAAGAGCCGAATAAAGCAGGAAATTATTGATTCAAGGGTTAAATCACTGACAGAGAAAGTGAATGGTTGATAAATCGTTGAATAAATTAATAATTGAATGAATAAGTAAATAATTGAATGAACCACTAAATAATTGAATGGACTGCTAAATAATTGAATGGACCATTAAATAATTGAATGGACTGCTAAATAATTGAATGGACCACTAAATAATTGAATGGACTGCTAAATGATCAAATGGATCATTAAATAATTGAATGGACTGCTAAATAATTGAATGGTCCACTAAATAATTGAATGGACTGCTAAATAATCAAATGGATCATTAAATAATTGAATGGACTACTAAATAATCAAATGGACCACTAAAAAATTGAACCAATCAATAAATAATTCAATCACTATAGAGATTGAACTCACTACTTCAAACTCAGAACAACTGATTTAGTTAAGGAAGATTTGGAAATAAACAGTATTGGAAACAGAAAGTAGAAAACCAAATATTTACAAAATAATTCGAAAATTGAACTGAAAATTAAATAATTGGAGATTAAATTGATATAGCTGAATAATTGGAGATTGAACTGCAATAAAATAATTGCAGAATGAATTAATCTTTAAAGAAAGTGACAAAAGGATACACGACAGAAGCGATTATTAAAAAAATAATTAAAAAGAAATGATAGAAAATTAAAAAATAAAGTGCGGTAAAAATTGAAGAGTGAAGTGATGCCAAAAACTTGAAGATTGAAAGAGCGATCAGTGATTAAAAATAAAATGACAAGGACTTAAGAAATGAAAGTGTTATTCAACGATCGATAATGTTAATCAATGATCAAAAGTGTTAATCAATGATCGATAGTGTTAATCAATAATTAAAAGTGTTAATCAATGATCAATAGTGTTAATCAATAATCAAAAGTGTTAATGATCAAAAGTATAAATGATCAAAAGTATAAATGATCAAAAGTATAAATGATCAAAAGTATAAATTATCAAAAGTATAAATTATCAAAAGTATGAATGATCAAAAGTATTAATGATCAAAAGCATTAACGATGAAAAGTATTAACAATCAAAAGTGTTTAAATTAAGAATCAAACAAGTGTTATTCAAGAATTAAAGAACCGATACTAAAGGATAAAAAAGCGTTGTTAATGAAATAAAAGTGAAGTGATAATCGTCTGAAAGTTTGAAGAGTGGAGTGAAGATGTGACCTGATTAATTAGAAAAAGTGGTTTTCAATTGGATAGTGAGGAGTTCTTGGAATAAAGTGAAGAGGGAAAAAAATGGTTTTTAGAAGCTGAGTCGATTTGGTCGTTGTTTAAGGAATTGGAGGCGGCGAACTTGAGGAGAATCGCTTCTCACGAGATGACGGGATATATCACGTGGATACAACGTCACGTGGAGAGATGCACATGGTTTTAAATCTATGAATGGAAATATATCGCAGGTTTCCCGCAGAAGCCCTTAGAAGAGACCGACAGGTCTTCCAAGCCATAAAGGTACTACTTCCATTCGCTTGGCCCATACGCACGTGCTTTTCTCTTTCAGTCATTCATGAAAAGTCGTCGAACTGATCACTCCTTATCAGTTTCCTCCTGAAACCACCAGGATTCATGGCTTTTCTGAAAATAAAACACATTCTTTTAGAATAAATGAATAGTTTCCAATTTCGCTTAATGATTCGTGTTTTAGAATGGAAGAAATAAAGAACTGAAGCTATTTCCCAATTTGATGTGATTAAAAAAGTGTACTGAATTTTAGAATCAAAGATTGTAATTTTCAATATCAATATTTTAATTTATTCATATAATTTTGTGCAAATTGTAATTCATGTATAATTTTAAGTTAATTTTTAATTTTTTTTCATAATATTTTTCTATAAAAAAATTTTTTCTTTCTGAAATATTATTAACTTTGTTTAATTAAAAAAGAAACTTTAAAACCACCACTTCTTTTAATAAAAAATGATCTTTCTACAAAATTTATTTTACACTGAAATATACTTTAAAAATTTGGTGTACTAAAGCTTGATTTGCAATCTTTTTTCTTCTGTTCTCGAATTAGAAATATTTTACATTATCTTACATCTCAGTAGTGAATTGAATCACATTGATAATGATTTAGCAGCATATTTCTTTTATCTTGTAAATTGCATGGAATTTATTTTAATTTAAAAATCTTTGCACCTTTTGCATCTTTGCATCAATTATTTGTTTAAGTAACGTTTAAATTAATAACGCAAATTACGCATTTGTTTTAGTGTTGCATTTGAAAGTTTTAACATTCACGCTTTTTTAAAATAATAAATTGTCGAAAACAGTATACTATTACGGATAAATGTTATCAGTTTTAAAAGTTAAAATTTTGTTTCTATAAAGTTACGAAGTTTATCAATATATCTCGGACAATTGATTCAAACATTGAAAGATCAATATAAAAATAAATGTAATGAAAAAACTGTTCCTTAAAATCAAAGTATCTTTTCAAAGATACTTTGAAAGTTAAAAGTTAATAAAGTTTATTTAAAATTTTATCAAGTTTGCAAACCTTTTTAGTTTTAAAAATACACAATACATTGTTTATTAATAAATATTGCAACAATAATTATTTGGATACGTACTTTCTCGGTGAAAAGGATCTATTTTAAATTTTAATCTATATGAAAAATAAAATTGTATACAAATAAAATAAAATATCATTTAAAAATTTATGAGAGAAGCCGAGAGATTATAAACAACCTAAATAAATTATCATCTTCATTGCAAAAACTAAGCAAGCATGCAAAATTATATCAAAAATAGAAAAGAAAAAATAAATATAAAAATTTAAAATAAGTTTTAAACATTTAATTCGACAATTAATCGATTAAAATTCAAGATTATAACGTAATGAACAAATTATTTTATTGAATGAACAAAAATGTTCAACAACCTTCATCGATTTGATGAAATTATAAACTAAATTATATTAACTATTATTTAAAAAATTTTAAACTTTTCCGACAATTAGAAATTTTCAATTACTTCTTCATTCTGTAAGATCCATTTGTTCAATTCGTGGTTAAATTGTAAATCAAGAACAAAATTATAAAACTTTTAATGCGATTCGTTAAAAATATTTTGGAATCACAAAATCCTTGTTCTAAAAAACGAAACATAACTCATTTTCATTTAAAAAAAAAAATAAAAAACATGTCCGAATAACAATTTTAAATATACGAATAACTTTCTACCCCCGCGAATTTAATTTTCAACAAATTAAACGAATAACAATTTTCTATGTTTATATAAATTTAATGTTCTATAAAAAGAACAAAATTAACAATATTCTTCTATTCCAATCTTAATTGTAAGGAACATAATCATACTATGAGTTAGAGAAAGCTAAAGATTTTCAAATTAGAAAAAAATGTCACCTTTCGTTTGAATGTGAAAAAATTTCCTTATTTTCGAATAAAATTGCTTTTAACTGAGAAATTCAAAGCGCAACGTCTGGTTGCTAGGACAACCAGAGGGGCTGGACCACATCTCTATAGAGACGGGAGGCTGGTGGCTACTTCTGAACAGGGGTTTTTGAGGGGGTGTTTCTAAGGGAGGCTTGTCGGTGGAAATTTTGCAGAGATGGAGTTTCTGCAGAACCATCATTCGGCCAATACCACCGAGTCACCATACACTTTGGGCACAGGTACGATTTCCCTATATCTTCATTTTCCATGCATAAACAATTTTTTATTCTAAATTTTCCTCTCTTTTCAAATCTAACTTGAAAAATTCCTAATTACGTTTTATAAACTTGAAAAAATCTTGTTTTCTTTCTCTAAATTTTTAGTTTTAGTATTTTTTAGTTTTTCTTTCAGTTTTTTTTTTGTTTTTTTTTTTTTAGTTTTATATACTATTTACTGTTTATTTTTTTATATACTATTTTCAAAATCATTTCAAAGTTATTTTACAAGTTTAATTTATTTTTCATTTGGGTTTTTACTTTCTTTTTTAATCTGTATTTTGTATTGGAACTGAAAGAAAATGGAAAAAGTAGTGACAGTAAAGCAAGTAGTAAAGTACCGCAGTAGTCAGACACAGTGATGAGATTTGTCTAATGAAATCCGTAAAGCAAACGGCAAAAGTTCGAAGCCAAATGAAAGGAATACTGATAAAAAAACAGTAAAAGAATAAATAATGAAACAATGGAGAAAAAAATAGAAACAATAAAGAAAAAAAATAAATAGAATTTTTAAACGAAGTAAGTAAAATAAATGAATATTCAAATTGGTATTCATTGAAAAAGAGCAGACAAATTTTCTTTCTTTATGAAAGAAACTAAACTTATTAATAATAATAAAGAAATTAAACTTATTATCAAACTTTCATTTTGCAATTATTTAAAAAAGTTGTTATTACTAAAATTTGGATCCCGTCGGATTGATAACTTTAAATTCAATTTTGTTAAACTACTAAAAGGATTTGTTAATTTTGTTTGCATCAAAGTACATATTTTTGTTTCAAATATTTTTATATTTTTGTTTCAAATATTTTTATACTTTTTGTGTCAAATATTTTTATATTTTTGTTCCAAATATTTTTATATTTTTGCTTCGTTTTAATCGACTTAACTTTTATTTCAATTAACTTGAATCTTACACTCAACTTGAATCTTGTACTCTACCTGAATTTCTTGTCTGTTTTTCAACATGTCCAATTTTAATTTACATTCTTTTAACATTTGTGTCTTTAATTTTAATTTTTACCTTTTCTATTTTTTATCTCCTCTGTTAGATTCAAAATTTAAAATCATTTTTTGAAAAAAAAAGAAAGAAAGAAAAAGAAAGAAAGAAAAAGAAAAGAAAGAAAAAGTATTAAAAGTAAAAAAGTTTTAAAGTAAATTATTTTAAAGTAAAAAAGTATTTGAAAAGTGATTACAAAGTTACTTAAAGTATCTTATTTTAAGATGTTTCAGACGAAAAGGTCTTAATTAAAGATACTTTAAGTAACTTTGCAGTAATTTTTAAGATACTTCTTTTTGCTTTGCTTTTCTTTTTTCTTCTCTTTTTTATCTTTTCTAAAATCTGTAAATTCTAAAGTCATATTCTTTTTCATAATCCTCAATATTTAATCTTTTCTTTAAATCTTCAGTTTAACTTCTAGTTACAAAATCGACTCTATTTTTCCAAAATCTACAATTTAATCATTTTTACAAATACGATAAATTTCGATTCTCAAAAACGACCAGTTTGCTTCCCTTCTTTCATAATCTACAATTTAATTCTCTTTTCAAAATCAAACACAATTCAAATCCACCTTTAAAATCCAAAATATGAACCTATTTTTGAATTTCATAGTTTCTCTCTCATTTCTTCAGTCCTTTTCTAGAATCTACACTTGCATCTTCTTTTTCAAATAAAAATGGCAAATTATATTTCAGCAATATTTACCATAAGAACGAAATTCATCTCTATTTTCATCTCTATTTTTTCTATTTTCTCTTTTTCCGAGTCAATACAATTGACTCGGAAACAATACAATACAATTCCAATTTAATTTCCTTTGTATGCTCTTTTTTTAAAATCTTCTTAATCTCGAGCTTTCAATTTGTTTTAAAATCAAATTTCTTTGATTTTAAAACTACTTTAAAAACTAACTTTAAAAACTACTTTTCCCAGTCAATCAATTTGTAGGACTAACAACATTTACATTTTTTTGAAAATCAGGTTCAGTGGGTAGTATCGAGGCGACGATACCTTCTGGCCTTTGTACGGGATCCTTAGGTGTCCTTTCAGGTGACGATGGTTTGGCAGACGGTCAAAATGAGGAGACTTTAGGTGCTCTGCAAGGTACTCTGCGACTCCAGGACCTGCAGAACTCACCAGACGACATAAATCCTGACCAGAGTCAACAGGTTCAAAATTCCAACCAAAATCAGGTAGTGACTGAATTCGGTGCCAGTTTCTGGGTCGACGACATGGCAGGATTTCCTCTGCCGCCTCTCGACTTGGATCCACTTCCGCCGGGACTCTTCAGTCCTTGCTCAGGAAGTTACAAGTGAGTCCAAATATTTACAACTCTAGTAAATAGATGCAGCAAACTAGAAATAAATATGAAACAAATACAAATAAATAACAATACAAAATAACAAAATTTATAACATACAAAATAAAATAACAGAATAAAAATAAACGAACAAAGTAAAAATAAAATAACAGAGTAAAAATAAACGAAAAAAGAAAAACTAAACGAACAAAGTAAAAATAAACGAAAATAATAAAAATAATAAACGAAAAAAGAAAAACTAAACGAACAAAGTAAAAATAAACGAAAATAATAAAAATAAACAAACAGAATAAAAATAAACGAAAAGAATAAAAATAAACGAAAAGAATAAAAATAAACGAAAAGAATAAGAAATTAAACGCACTAAAAATAAATTGACAGAATAAGTATAGATGAAACAACAAAATAAGTAGGATAAAAATTAATAGAACAAATAATAAATTGTAAATAAATAACAAGAAAATAATTGAGGACTTGTGACTCTTTGGACATATTTTATAATTTTGTTCTTGCAGTTGGGGTTGCACGAGAGGCGATTGTGTACCAAGGGCTGGAAATCCTAACGGAGAAGGTGTCGCGGATGTTCTTTTGTCCTTAAAACATGCGGTGGTTCATCCTGGAAGTCCAACTGGTGGATATTATTCAACTGGAGGAACATCTCATCATTATGCCCAGGATTACGGACAAAATATCGGACCACCTATTCCTCCATCTCATTATACTCCTGGACCCGCAATGTCTGTCAATGTCTCCATGAACATGACCATGAACATGAATATGCACCCTGGGTAAGTCATTTCAACAGTTGATTGACCTAAATTAATTGCTACAATGAATAATCAAGTTTTGCTTCCTCTTAGAGAAGCCTTGTTTAAATTATATTTCAATAAGTTATTCTTCAATTAACGCTTCAATTCATTAACACAATTTTAGTTTCTATTAAAAGTTTTTAATAACATCTTCGAAGATTTTATTCTCCTTTTTGTTTGTTAATGTCATATTAACCAAAAAATCTTCGAAGATTTTATTCTCCTTTTTGTTTGTTAATGTCATATTAACCATAACATCTTCGAAGATTTTATTCTCCTTTTTGTTTGTTAATGTCATATTAACCATAACATCTTCGAAGATTTTATTCTCCTTTTTGTTTTTTAATGTCATATTAACCATAACATCTTCGAAGATTTTATTCTCCTTTTTGTTTGTTAATGCCATATTAACCGTAACCATACATAAGACATATTAACCACTGGAAGCATGTAGCTTTTTCAAACTCCAATTTTTCAAAATTGAATAATAATTCAAATTGTCCAACAAAAAGTCGAATTACAATTTCAAAGCTTCTTTAAAAGTCCAGAAACATTTCAAAACTCGTGTTTACAATTCTTGCAAAAATCCTGTGATTGAAGAAAGACAAATCAATGGAAAAACATGATTTTTGATTGAAAGATGTCTTGTTATGTAACAAAGAATTAATTGAATTTTTATTTTTATTATTGACGAAATGGCCTTGCACCATCTTGTTCTTGTTGGAGGGGTTGCTAACGCATTTTTGCAAACAGGTATGAGCAGAGCTATTCGTCGGCCTGGGGTATGGAACCCCTATTGAGTCCCGCCCCTCAATACAACCCTGTAGAAACTCAGACGAGGGTGAATCAAGTTCCGGCCAATAGCCTCATTGGTGTACACCCACATTCTCACCCTCATCCGCACCCTCATACTAGGCTTCAGCCAGGGGAGCATTCCCTCTGCATGGGTAGCGGGGGATCTACTGTAACCCAGGATGATAATGGAAGACCAAATCTTTGTAGGATATGTGGAAAAACATATGCTCGACCAAGCACCCTTAAAACTCATCTAAGAACACACTCAGGGGAGAAGCCATTCAGGTAACTTTTGAATCAAAATAGTCATCAACCTCCTATTGTCTTTTATTCTCGTCAAATTTCTTCAGTCAATGCAAAAGCGTGCAGAAGTTGCTTTACTGAAAAAAGGATTAAAAGCTCATTAATCACAAATGTCTGATCTTGAATCAAATCTCTTTTATATCAATAATTATTATATTAATTTATTATCTTGATCAGTAATTTGTCACTTGCTTCGAAGAACGGAAAGCATCAGACATCGATTTTCGGGCTTTAATTACAAATTTTTTGAAGCATAAAGTAATTTTTTGTTTTTCAATATCTTCAGATTGCTATTTGAGGACTTTTCATCGTAGCGAGAAATTTTTTTTAAAGCCAAAACTAATTTTTATATTTTTCAATATCTTCGGATTGCTGTTTGAGAACTTTTCATTGTAGCGAGTAATTTTTTTGAAGCCAAAACTAATTTTTATATTTTTCAATATCTTTGGATTGCTGTTTGAGAACTTTTCATCGTAGCGAGTAATTTTTTTGAAGCCAAAACTAATTTTTATATTTTTCAATATCTTCGGATTGCTGTTTGAGAACTTTTCATCGTAGCGAGTAATTTTTTTGAAGCCAAAACTTTTTATATTTTTCAATATCTTCAGATTGCTGTTTGAGAACTTTTCATCGTAGCAAGTAACATTTTGCTTCCTCATAGGGAAGCCTTGTTATAATTATTTATTGCTATTATTTATTTTCTATTATTATACTTTGTTATATTATTTTTCTTTAATTTTTTTCTTTTCATTTTTTAATACTGCATGTATACCCTCTCAGGGTTTTTACATGTATGATATCACTGAAAAAAATGTCTAGCTGCTCCAGCTAACTGTATAGCTGGATTTCGTTTAAATAGAAAATTAGCTGTAGCAGCTAGAAATATAGCTACCATTGCTATCCCTCTATCAAAGGCAGCTATACTTCAAGATTCTACAGCTAATTTTCTATCTAAACGAAATCCAGCTATACAGTTAGCTGGAGCAGCTAAACATTTTTTTCAGTATACCCATTTGCAAATGGGTATTGGATGTGTATAAATCCTTTCATTATATTTTTCCAAATTTAATATATAATAAATTATAAAAATAAATTATAAAAATAAATTAATAGAATAATAAATTATAAATAGAATAAATTGTATTTAATGAATATTTGATTCAAAATTGAATGTTTTTTCAGTAGACGCCAACTTTAATAGAAGGTGTAAATATTTATTATTTATCACTTACTTGAGACGATTTACAAAACTAAAATTTGCAAAATATTTTTTTTACAACAGTTAATGATATTTTTAGATGTCACGCGTGTTCGAAAGCTTTTAGTCAAGCTGCCAATTTGACTGCCCATGCCAGGACGCATTCTGGAGAAAAACCCTTCCGATGTCCTGTCTGTGATAGGAGATTTTCACAAAGTAGTTCTGTCACAACACACATGAGAACGCACTCTGGAGAACGACCTTATAGGTAATTTATAGTTCAATTACAGTAATTTACAATTGAATTGCAGTAATTTATTTAATTAAATTAATTTTCAGTAATTTTTAAGTCCAATCAAACATGAAAAAATGTTAAATAATTCTATAGATTACTTTGAAGAAACGCTTTTAAAAAGTTTTCACAAATTTACTTTATAAAGCAATTATCTAGCAATTTATCCTAACACTAAAAAATGCATATCATGAAATGATTTATTACCTTCTTTGATTTGAATTAAACAATTAATAGTTGTCGAAATTTACTACAAAGTATTTTACTCTTTTTTTCCTGCAAATGCATATTTCTCGCTAAGTATTTTTTATTGTCCGAGGGGTCGTCAACTAAGGTATTCTTCTTACACTTGCCAGATATTCTCGAATATTCTGTAGATATTCCCATATTCAATATTCTCAGTATTCGAAATTTTTTTAAAAATAATATTGCAGAATATATATATATAAAAATATTCAGCATTAGTCTTTAGTATTCTTATATATATTCTTGCAATTAGTTATTCTGGAGAACTCTCAAATAAATTCAATATTTTTATAAATAATATACTTAAGTATTCTTATGTATTCTTAAATATTCTTAGATATTCTGGAGTACTCTCTAATAAACTCAATATTTTTATAAATAATATACTTAAGTGTTCTTAAGTATCCTTAAAAAATATTCTTAAATATTCTTAGATATTCTGGAGTACTCTCTAATAAACTAAATCTGAAACGGAGGAGAAAATTCAAGTTTATTTTTATATTGAAAACTTATTCTTACACATATTCAATTATATTTTCGAAAATTTTATACATTTTGAATATTCTATATTCCTAAGTATTCTCAAGTATTCTAAAATATTCCCATGATATTCTTTGAAAATATATTCTTCGTACAGGCTTACTTAGGAGTTGACGACCCCTTGTTATTGTCTTATTTCTTATATTGTCTCTTTTTATAAACTGTAATAAATCTTGTAATCTTCTATAAATTATAAATACAAACTTTTCGTTAAAGAATATTCTTTTTAAATTAAAAACGTTTCGTTAAAAAAATATTATTTTTAAATTAAAAACGTTTCGTTAAAAAATGTTTTGGAAAAAAACGTTTTTTAGAAAACATTTTTTCTTATAAATTGAAACTAGTAATATAATGTAATTTCTGTCTGCTTCACTACGAAAGTAGTACATATTTCAAATTAAAAAAATCATGCAAGAGATTATTCATCAGTAACATGAAACTCTTAAACGATAAACTAAAACTTTTAAATAGAACAAGTATACTTTTAATTAAATTTAAGATCGTTTTACCTGTACCAATAAAAGCATTTTATTGACTATTTTTCATGTAATGTCACCTTAAACACCGATTCGACATTACAATAATCGCTGGCTTCTCTCTTCTTTCTTCTATAAAATTGAAATTTAACTCCTTAGGACTCTCTCTTCAGAAATTTCTTTAACTCTCGACTTCTTCCACGACTCATTTCAATTTCTTAAGAGTCAAAATCATAAAACAGAAAATTAATTTCATTTAAATAATTAAATTAATTAAATAATAAATTCAGTTAAATAGTTAAATTCAGTTAAAAATAAAAGTACCAAACAACGAAATAAATAAAATATATCAGGTTGGTCTAAAAAACACAAAAATCGTTCATTTATGTTTTCAATTATCTCTCTCAAATCTATTCAAATCAACAAAAATTTATTACATATTTTTCATCGAAATTGGAGAATATTCAGAAGTCCTACAAAGCTTAAATTAAATTTAGCATTGAATTTTTTCGCAATATAGTCAAATTCATCTAGTTTTGTTAAAGAAATTTGAATATTTCTGTACAAAGCAAAAATGTTCTACTTTTAATTAATTACTCGTATTTTACTCATATTGCTTCCTCACACAGAACGTATTTTTTCACGATCAATATTACACCCTTATTTTTTTAAAACAAAATTTCTTTAATCATGAATATTTACAACGTTAAATTTCGAAAAGAAATCAATGTTTTCAATTCAAAAAATGAAATATCAAAGAAAAAAAATTGAACATAAAAAATGTCCAACCTTTGTGTTTTTGGGATCATTCTAATATCAGGCAACACAATATAATAGATAAATAAAGTAATCTATCATATTCCAAAATAATAAAATATACTAATAATTTTGCAGATGTCGATTTTGCAAGAAGGCATTCTCGGATAGTTCAACGTTGACTAAACACCTGCGAATTCACTCCGGCGAAAAGCCTTATCAGTGCAAATTGTGTTTACTAAGGTTCAGTCAGAGTGGCAATCTCAATAGACATATGAGGGTCCACGGTGGTTCCCTGACGTGACACAGCACAGATTACTCTCCCCTGGACAGTGGTATATTACCCCAGTGCTGTCGGATACCTGTGATTCGACTCGGAACGAGCTTACAACGAAAACAATAGATGTACATTCTGCGGTCTTTCGTGCGTGCCCGTCATCCACCTGTCTAAACAAAAATATTAAACGTCCATCGCCCGTTTATTAAAGCTACTCAAGTTCATCATCAGCTAAAAAGTCACTCAAGAAAAAAACCAAAGTTGAGCCGCAAGCCAAAGCTAGACCAAAATTAGATTACTCAATCTAATTAGATTAAATTAGTTGCTAAATAAACAATGCTTCCCTATGAGGAAGCAAAATTGACTTTTACTGCTTCTGATGACTTGAGTATCTTTCTGAGGTGCTAGTCTACAATTTTTAATAACATGTTTAAACAAAAGAATAAAAATCAGGATAGGTGAAAAGGTGAGGGTATCGTATATAAATGCCTGCAGCATTCACACCACAGCACCGTTGATTATTGTACAAATATTGTATTTATTATAATTATTATTAATTATAATTAATATTAATGTTACCGTTTTCACCACGTTTACTTTCCTTATCGCGTGGTTTCTTTTTTTTAATTCACTTTTCATTCTTTGTCAAATTCCTCATTTTGCCCTTTCTCTCTCCCATTCTCTCTCATACTCTCAATTTCTCTCTCTCTCTCTCACTCACTCTCTCTCACAATTCTCTTCTTTTGTAATTGTAAAATAAAAGTATTTCGGCGCCAGTTTCGTCGAATAAAACGGAGTCATAGTGTTTTTACCAGAGGAAAGGGGCAATTTAAAAAAATAAGAGAAAGAAAAAGTCATAATAAACAGACTAATTGGAGTTTCTTTTCGGCTGATCTACGCACAAAGAGAAGGATTTACAGGAGGCTTGTTGGCTGATTCGCACACATTAATTGATTTCATTAGGATTTTTCATACTCTTATTACAATTCTTTTGCCACCAACAATTAAAACTATAAGAACTCCATTTTTAGCGCAGCGTTTTTCAGTTTCAAAAATCCTTGCACTCGTTCGTTTCATCAATCTCTCACGCAATCACACTCACACTCTTGCTCTATGTATAGATAATGATGTGTTTATAAGTAATAATATTCTTGAAAAAAAGTATGTATAATGTCTCTACTAATGTAGGTCATGCGTGTTTGCAGAGACGAGCTGGCCCTTTCGTTTTGCACCTCTTTATCATTTTTTTTTGTTTTACTTATTTTTTCTCTACCTTTTTTCATCTCCTTTGACCTTTTCATTTTTTCCGCTTTTATTTTTCACCTAATTCTTTCTCTCTCTTTTTTTTTTGCTATTATTCTCTCTACCGTACTTTCTTATTTTTCGTTAATTTAAAATCTAGTCTCCAAATTAAGCAATCGATTTTGGACCATCTTGTCATTCAACAACCGTATCAAGATTTTTGTTGTTTTTTCTTTATGTACGTTGCGTATTCTATTTAAAAGTGTGTGTGTGTATGTGTGTGTGTTTATCTCTGTGATGCATTTTATTCTTTCTGTCCTCTTTTTCACGACGTTTCACATTCGTCGATTTGGATCTTTTTTCTGCACTCTCACGGTACTAGAAATAATATTAACTTGTTTCTAGGCATACGAGATTTAATTTTTCACGTTAGAACAACGTTGAAAAGGGTTTTCTTTTTAAAATCTACATTTCTTTCTTCGAGAATTTGATCAAGTACCAAGAAAAACAATTTTTATTCTTTGTTTACGGAATTGTACCACTTTAGTACTCGTTGAACTTTCGATATATATATATAAATATATATCCATATAAATATATAATAAAAGAAAACAGGAAAATACTACTTAAAAATATGCAATTTCTCATATAAAAAAATTACCACTTACATTAAATTCAAGTATAAAAAGTACCAATTTCATTAATTTCAATATGAAAAAAATACCATTTCTATTAATTTTGAAAATAAAAAAGTATCATATAAATAATTTCAAAAATAAAAAAAGTGCCACTTTCAATTAAGAAAATAATAACAATAAATTTTAATTCTTGAAATTATTAATTTTAAAAATAAAAAAGATATGTGTGTATGTATCTTAAATTTTTCAAATGATCAAAGTTACTCTTTTTCATTTTCAGGAAAAAATTCTCTATCGTCTACTGTTATCTTGTCATTTTCATTTAATTCAAAAAATGAAAAAAAATCATTCATCGTTCCCCCGTTTACAATGTTTTTACCCTTGACTAATGACTAGTCAAGTGTACGCAACTTCACACAACTTCACTTAATACAATAATTAATCGTTATCGTAATTATCAATTAATAAAACTTGTTTCTGCTCGTACTATCTCTGTCGCAATATGTTTCTTCATGCACGCGCACTCTCGTTCTCTCAGACCCTTTTTTCAATCTTTCTATCTCACAGTCTCGCTTGCTTACAAACCGTTAAACGATAGGTAGTATGTTCACTGAAAACACAATTTCCTTTTGTTCTGTCCTCTTAGAAACACAAGAATACTCTAAAATGCTCGCGCCCCTTACTTGACGGACAATAAAATTTTTCAATTTGCAAACACTTCAAGAACACTCTTTTTTCTTTTTCTTTTTTTTAATATTCAACTATTTAACAAACAAAGCAAATATTTGTATATTTAAACAATTTTACATTAAAAACTTTTTTAAAGAAGAAAGAGAATTTTAAAAAATCTTCAATTTGTCAAATGTCCGATTCAACTACGAATACTTTAAAGAATTTTCAACTGTACATTGCTGAGTGTAAAGGAAAAAAATTGCCTCTACACTGGACACGGGACAAATCAAGACCAAGAATTCCTTTAGAGTGTTTTGAATTCACAAATTGAAATTCGTTTTTTCAAATTCACCAGAAAGAATACTTTTTCTGATTCACCAGTAAAAAGTAAATTTTCAAGTTGACAAGAAAAAAGTACTTTTCCAAGTTCACCGGAAAGAGTGCTTCTTTAAGTTCACCAGAAAGAATGTTTTTTCAAGCTCACCAGAAAGAGTGTTTTTGAAAAAGCAGTCTATAATCGATCCAGGGACAAGATTTCTAGGACAAGATTAAAAGTAAAAAAGAATGTATTTAGGTATTTTGATAATAAGGATCTGGATTATAACCCCCCCGCAGAAATTCAGCTAGAGTCCTTTCTACTACATCAAGATCGCTGATGACTCACATGCATCGCAATAAATTGAAGCACTAGGCGAATACAGTCCAATTCCAAATACAGAAGGGCAAAATTACAATATCAGCTGATTTCAAAGTCCACATTTTCTATAAAGGGAACAAGGGCTACAAATTACGTGGCTGGGGGCAATTATGACTAGGCGATGAATTTTCTCACGACTTGTAAGGAAGAACTGACAGGATTTTATTTAAAAATACAACTCTATGATTCCTCGTTTAAATAGCAACTATTCCTTTGATTTTTTTTTATTCGTCACAAAATTAAAAAAAAATTAAATGAAAGGCTAGAGTTGAATTTTCAAACAATTCCCAGATACTATACTATAGAACTAGATGAAAAAAGCGATCAAGAAGCAAACACCGTGAACGTGAGCGCTCTTTAAACACAAAAGGGAAGTATACTTGCACACACGTTACCCGGGGAATCTCAACCAAAAACAAGAAATAATGTCTTTTTATGTCGTTTGAAAATTCGTCGCATCAGGAACATTCATTTTATCCCACTGTACTTGGCGTCTGTTTTTTTTTTTTATTTCGGCATTGAGAACTGCGCTACCCGAAAGGTTCCTCAAAAAGCAACTGCAAATCAAGAAAAATTCTATTTCTCTCTCTCTTTCGCTCGTACTTTCTCTCTATCTCCCATTCGCCAGATAAATCTTGGTCTTATTAATTGATTCGCTCTCAAGGAGGGATCCTCTCGAGTATGTCGGAAGCAGCGGACAGATATTTGGTTGTACATGGTGCACGACCCGCGCTAGTGAATTGGCCGTTAAGTCGTCGTCGGAGCTTGTGTGTAAATGGCTAGGGTAGGTTAGATCGGAGGGTGGCGCTGGATTGGAGATCTGGGGTTTAAGGTCAACGGGGACTGGGTGCGGGTGGGCTGGGCCGAGGATCAGGCTCGCTCACTATGCTATGTGGTAATCCGGGCATTCCAGCAGAAGGTGGAGCCGCGGTGGGACCACCAGCCCCACCGCCGCCTACCGTTGGACCCGAAGGCCCAGTTGGACCTCCAGCCCCACCACCGCCTGCCGACGAGTTTGGTCCGCCACCACCCCCGCCTCCACCGCCGCCAACGACAGAATGACCACCTGGAGGTGGTGGTGCGGAGTCGTGAGGAGTTGTTGAGTGCGCCTGTTGAACAGGCAAAGCTCCTGCATAGTATCCCCCGTTGATACCTTCCGGGTAGCTGCTGCACAACCGGAAAAAGTTCAAATTTCAATTAAACATGTCACAACAAATTCAAATACACATTTTCAATTCTTAAAATACCTAGCCATTAAAAATAATTTTAACATACAATTAAAATTAATTAATCAATTAGTTTAATCAAATTAACTAATTAATTACAGTAGAATTCCAATTATCCGGATTCGGATTATCCGGATTTCTTTTAAGTTCAAAAATTTTTTTTTTTTATAATTTTTTCAAGTTTCAAAGTTTTTCAAAAAACATTTTTTTAGGTTAAATTTTTCAGGTATTTAAATAAAAATTTTTGTATTTTATATTTTTGTAACTTTTGAGTAAGTAATTATTAAATAAGAAAGTTTCATCATTAATATAACTTACATTGACAGAAATATTAAAATAAAATTATTCTTTTCAACAAAATTTTAAATTTAATCATTCTTAACCCATTACAGAGTAAGTAAAGTGATTTTAAAATCCTTATTGATGTTTTATTTTTAAAAATATTTAATTTTGTATGTCAATTCCGATTATCCGGATAGAGTCTGGTCCCAATTGATCCGGATAATTGGAATTCTACTGTACTTTATAATACATAAAAATAAAATAAAATTTCAGGTATCTCAGTACCTTTTTTCTCGAACCATAAACTAGAATTATATTTTTAAACAATGCCTTTCTATGAGAAAGCAAAAATATACAATAACAATGCTTTCCCATGAGGAAGCAAAAATATACAATAACAAAGCTTCCTCTATAAGGAAACAAAAACATGTATTTTAATAAAAAAAGTAAATATAAAAATATATTAAAATAAATTAGGATACAAAATATTTTTCATTTACTGACGTTCAATTTCAATTAATATTATTTCAATTTACAATGTTAATAGTTACTTGAAAAAATTAAAATTTGGAAGAACCGAATTTCAGGTTTGAAATTGAAATTCAAAGTTGATTGAAAGCTGCGGGATAAAAAGGGGGAAATAATTTTTTTGCAATGTGAGAACATTGGCTCCTGTTCATAAAAAAATTAATTTTAAACTTGAGGACAAGTTGAGCCTTATGATGCATCTACAAACTTTCATTTTCAAAAAATTCGAAAATTACTTTTTCACTTAACAGGGGCTACTGTCCTCACATAGAAACAAAAATTATATGCCCTTTGATCAGCCAGTTCAATAATAAGTTTAAACTAAAATCAAAATAAAATTTTCAGTTTCAAAGCCATCAACAAATTAAATCTACATTATGATGCTGGAATTTGCAACGTTTTTCTTTGTTTACGAAAAATTAAAAAATATATTTTTGTTTACTTAATCATAATTTATATACATAATTTATTTATATAATTTACTTAAAAAACTTAATAAAATATAATCAAAATACAATCTTTGGTAGTTGCATAAAAATGTTTTAAAAATGTACAAATAACATGTGTTTATTTTCCGTAGAGGAAAAAAAACGTTGCGAACTTCAGCATCGTTCTGCATTTCATTTTCCGACTTCAAGTGATTTTAATTATTCTACAAGTAAACAAATTACCGAATTTTTATTCAGATACTAATAATATTCTTATGGACACTTTGCACTTCGATTTGAAAAATTATAAATTTGTTGAAAGCCTTAATTTGGAAACATTAAATTTAGAATTGCTGTAAGTAAACAAATTTTTAAAAATACAAATGATTGCAACTTGTATTACTTAAAAACTAATTAATTTAAAATGTTTAAAAATATATAAAATTAAAAAACATAAAAAATAAATCGGGAAATACATGTAAATACTGTAATCAGGATACAGCAAATTTTACAAGAAAAGAAATTTATAAAAAAAAATTATACAAGAAAATTTTCCCGGAAAAGTTTTATTATTAATCAATATAAAACAATGAACCTCAAAACAATTAATTAAGTACGCTGTTAAACACTGCACTTTTCGACAAAAAAAAAGAATTCGAATTTTATATAAAATTTAAATTTTTTTTTAAATTTTATATAAAATTTATATAAAATATATATATATAAAAACAAAACAAAACAAAATTTATAAATTAGAAGAAAAATATTGTTACTATATAAAATATTGATGCAATACAAAATGAATAAAATTTTGACGAAATGTTCTTAAATAAAATAATAACGTTCAGTTGCTTTTTCAAGACTTTACATTTTGTTTTAATTAGAAATTGTGTATTTTTCTACAAAAATTGTTTACTATAAAAAGTAAAACTCGAAGAAACAATAAGGAGCTCAAACTCCACAGTTAAAATTTAAAAACAAAAGTTGAGTCTGAAGATCTAAACTTAATGTTTGAAAATCTACTTTTCAATATGAAAAACATATTTGGTTGAGTTGCCTTTTTGAACTAAAAGTTTTTAAAATAATACTATCATACTGTCCTTTTTTAAAAGAATTAAAATAATTTGTACTAATTAAACGTAAATGATAATAAAATAAAATGACTTTCAAACATTAACTGTCAAACTTAAAGATACAAACACGAGAAACATTTAAATACTAGGAATTATAAGATTGTTAAAGGATACACATGTTCTAAACTTCCAATTTTTCATAACTTAACATTCTTTACAGTGATATAAAATATAAAAATAACTAACATCCTTATTAACTAAAATTCATTTATCTGATATGATATAACAACTTTCAAGAATTAAAAACTGCTCTAAAAATTAAACTCCTACTTTTATTTCAAATTATTTATATCCGTTTTTCACACTTTACTCTTTTTTATACATAAAATTTGAAACACTAAAGAATAGTTTCTTAAAACTTTTAAAAAATTGCAAATAATCATTACTTATTTATATATTTTAATTTAGACAGGAAACATGAATTTAAAATATAATTTTTAACTGATGCTTAATATCTTTCACCCTGCTGAGCATAAAACATACCTGTATTAATTAAAACCAAGAAAAATAAAACAATATTTCAAAATGCACGATAGAGCAAAAAAAGAGCAAAAAAAGCAAAAAGAAGAAAGAAAGTATAAAAAAATTTCCTTATTTTTTACATCTAAGACTTCAAATACATTTTAAAATTTATTGCAATAGCTACTTACACCTATCTTGATTTCAAATTTTAAAATAGTCAAAAATCCATTTACAAAAACTATTGAAATTATACGTTTAGATCATGTGTAATGGAAGGGTGAACATTCTTAATTTTTTTTAGTTCTTGAATTATTAAGGATTTTTAAGAATTCTCACCCAGATGAGGACAGGAAGTATTCTTTGTTGACGCAATTTCTTAAACAATCAGGAATACGACCAACGATTGCTCGTCGTATCTCACTGGCTGCCATTTCGCGAAGTTCCGTGCAGCTTGCGTCGCTGTAGAATGCAGCATGTGGTGTACAAAGAAGATTGGGAGCATCTTTCAAAGGACCTACAACAAGAAGTTATCAATTATTTAAATTCCAAACATTAACAACAAAATAAGTACGATAAACTTATTTATTCATAAAAATAAAATAACAACAAAACAAATACAATAAACTTATTTATTCATTAAAATAAAATAACAACAAAACAAATACAATAAACTTATTTATTCATAAAAATAAAATATATGATGACTTCGACCTGTCTTTAAACTGTTAAAAGTAAATATACAAAACTAATGGTAAAAAGTTGGATTTAATTCACAAAAATTATCATATAATTTCGAAAAATGTCAATTGATTTAAAAATAATAAACTAGGTAGATTTAAAAACTTACATTGGGCGGATTGACCCTGAAAGACGTTGTAAGGTTCATTTTCATGAACATCGAGTGCTGCTGCGCGAATTCTACCCTGTTTTAAAGCCGCTGCAAGAGCATCATCATCTACTAATCCTCCACGTGCCGTATTTACTAAAAATGCTCCAGGTCTCATCTAAAACAATATACAATCGTTAATAAATGATAATAACATAAAACAAAAAATTGAAAAACAAATTTTAATTAAAAACGAAACAATTATTTTTATTAATCAAAAGTGAAAACCATAAACCGTATTAAACTTCAAATATAATCAACTTGCACAAAAAATTGTAATTTACCACAAAAACCTATAATGAACAACTTTTTACACCATTATAAAGTAAATAAATATCTATATTTTATTTTATTTTGACTTGGAGTAATGATACTTTTACCTTACAAATTTATACACTTTAATTCATTAAAAATAAAATAAAATAAAATAAAACAATGTAAAAAAGCAAATAAAAATTTAACAATAAAAAAACAATGTACACAAAATTAAAAGATTTAAATTACACAATGTAGTAAAATAGGAATATTGAATTAAATAAACAAAAAGATAAAAATAAAAATATTTCGATAAAATAAAATATTTCGATAAAAATAATTCGTAACAAAAATTAGTTCCTTCCATAAATTATAGGGCTTTGGAATTTGAAACTTCAAACAAGTTCAAAATTCAAACTTCAATTATGCAAATAGTTTTGTAAGCCACTAGATAATTTACTTCGAAATTATTAGAAACTAAAGGGATTTTCGAATTCAATTTCTGGAGAAACTACTTGAGTATAAGTACAAAAGTACTTGTTAAATACCTTCTGGCTGCAGATTGGAATCACTATTTAGTTACTCGATAAATTTTTTAAGATCCAAAAAATATATGAATTATTCTTGTTTGACACATATTATTGCAAGTTTTCACTTCTGATATGAAAATCGTATCATTACTTCGTATCTACAATAATTACTTTTACTACCAACTCTGAAATCAGTACCTGTTTGATGGTGAATTCATTAATTAGGTGATGATTGTGCTCGTTCAAGGTACAATGTAGGGATACACAGTCCGATTGGAATAACAAGTCCTGAAAAATCACAGTTTTTATTATTATACATTATTTTAAAACAGTATATTATTGTATTCTTGCACTTTATTTTACTTTTGCATTATATTTGATTATTGCATATTATTACACATTATTTTATTATTGCATATTATTGCACATTATTACTATTAATTGCACATTATTTTATTACTCCAAATTATTTTACTACTCTAAATTATTTTATTACAATAATAATTATTTTCATCTAAAGATGGAAGAACGAGTTTCAATCAAGTACCAATCAAAAAACGAAACTGCAATTAACAAGTCTTACCTGTAATGTGTAAACCCTGGTGAGACCCAGTGATTTTTCGATTCCATCGGGAAGGTATGGATCATAAAAGATAACATTAAAACCGAAGGCTTTTGCGCGAAGAGCAACAGCCGAGCCGATCCTGCCTAATCCTACAATACCAAGTGTATCTCCCCGTATCCTTGCACATCCTTGTGCCGCTTCTCTTACCTAAAAATGAAAAATAACCACATCAAATGACATTCATTGACATTTTCAAAGTTAAAACCTCTCTATGCGCACCTGTTCGGGTCCTGTGAACTTTTTGCCTTCACGAACCATATTCGCTAACCAGTATGTACGCCGGTAAAGGTTGAGGATGAGGCAGAGAGTGGTGTCAGCTACTTCTTCAACACCGTAGCCAGGCACATTGCACACAGCGATGCCAAGTTCACCAGCAGCTTTGACATCAATGTTATCCACCCCCGATCCAATTCGCACTATGATTCTCAGAGTTTTGAATTTCTCGAGGTCCTCCTTTGTCAGAATAATCGTGTGCCACATCAAAGCACCTACTGCTTCGTTTAACACCTGCCAAGCAATTCAGTATATAATTAAATGGATAAAGACATTCGTCAAGGAAAGAATATAATCGCAGAATAATGAGCAAGTGCAACAAGCAAACTAGGTAATAGATTTACAGAAAAATCGTCACGATTACAATTCTTCATCTATAAGGAAGCAAAAGCAAACAATGCTTCCCTATGAGGAAGGAAAAACAAACAAACAAACAAAAACAACAATTTACTAAACAAAAAGTGCGTATACTAAATAGAAAAATATAAACAAGATGAGAAATAAAAAGAAGAGACAAAAAAGTAAAGGTATTATACTAAATCGAAAATAGTTACTTAATAAAAGATACAAAAGGCATCAAACAGAAGGTAAGATCTAAACTAATAAACAGACTAATGGACGACCTACTAAACAAATAAATAAACAGACTACTAAATAAACAAATAGACTGCTAAACAAACAAATAAACAAACAAATAAACAAACAAATAAACAGACTACTAAACAAACAAATAAACAGACTACTAAACAAACAAATAAACAGACCAATAAAAAACGAATAAACAAGTTACTAAAGAAGCTAATAAACCATCAAAATCAGAAAACGAAACAATACCGAATAATCAAGACTTTGGGTGATTAAACAAAATTTTCCATTATACCTTTTCGTGAATTTCGGAAGTAGATTGTGCGTCGCAGAAGGCAACAGTTGCTACGTCCTTGAGAATCGGCATTTCGATGGAACAGTCCCGTCCATCGAGAAGAGCCACCAGAGGTCTTGTCTGAATAGGCCCGTTGGCGATCGGACCTCTCAGGTTATCCATTCGAGGGCGTTTGGGCATCATCTTCCGTTTGTCCATCGGTCAGATAGCCCCCCCTATTTTAAAAATCTGCACTCTGCGAACTTTGTGCAAAAGTCAACTTTTTTTTTCCCAATCAAGGGGGTTTCGAAACCTCCTTCAAGTCTTAAGTACTTTTCACACACTAAAGAATACTTTTAAACTGAATCGCTTTGTCACACAGATTGGTTTTGCAACACTAATTTCTGGTCGGTTTTTGAGCAAGGTCCGCCGAACCTCCAATGCATCACGGCTTCGTAAACACCGACACCTGTAACAAGTAAACATTCATTTAATAATGTTGCAATTAATAATGCAATCGATAAAGTAACATTCAAAAAATACAGTAATCAATAATACAATTATTCAATAACACAAGTATTAATAATAAAGGTATTGATCATAAAAGTATTTACAATAAAAGTATTGACAACAAAGGTATTGACAATAAAAGTGTTTACAATAAAAGTATTTACAATAAAAGTATTGACAATAATAATTAATAATAATTGATATTAACAAAATTATGCTCAACAACACAATCATAACAAAGTTTTCTGTAAGAGGAAGCAAAAATTATTTACAAACATTTTTAAACTTATCTTTTGAAAACTAAACTTTAGAATTTCATGAATCTCTTATTATCAAGGGTCATAATTCCAGATAAATTGAATTAAAGTTATGGTAATAATTAAATTTCAAAATCACTATAATAATTAAAATAATGCTAATAATAAAATAACAAAATAACATTAATTAAACAATAACATTTGAATATTTCAATAAACAATAACATTAATTGAACAATAATAACATTAATTAAACAATAATAACATTAATTAAACAATAATAACATTAATTAATAATTACAATATCCTACAATATTTTCACCAAAAAATAAAGTGCAACATCATAGATTGTCGAATTTCCAAACAAATTACAATTAATTATAAAATGTATGATTAATATTAGCAAATTACACGACTTAAAAATTAAGCCTTATTTAATAGAACATAAAAATGATTACAAAATCTATGTAAATATCTGAAAAGCAGGTGCACAATTGGACTAATAAATGTTGAATTCCATTAAGAACACCTTGCTTCCGAAAAACGAATAATTGTGAAATGAGCAAGCTTTTAGGTTAAGTTCAATTAGTTCTTAAGATTAAGATCTGCTGAAGTAGTTTTAACTCATTTTCCTTAATGAACAAATTTCCACGTCGAAAAACACAACAAACTGCATAATTAGACTTGCATTAGTAATATTTTGATTAATTCTATGTCAAAAATGAATACTTTTTTATGACAATAAAAATTAACATAACTCTTTTAAAACACCTTTTCTAACCTAAGCAGCTATTTTTCATTTCTCTTTAGCTTAATTAGCAGTAAAAACCATAATGTAAATTAAATTTACAGACTTATTTAATGAAGGGCTGGATTCACTGATTTTCAGGTTTGATTGTACTTTCTACAGAAATCGAAGCATCGTGACAGCTTTTGTCACGAAGCCAAAATCACAGATTCATAGCATTTTCCTTGTTAAAGGCACAAATCACTTAACATAATCAAACTGCTCATTAAAATTACACATTCTCAAACTCTGGTAAACATTTTGACTCAGAAATAGTTTCGAAATTGTGAAAATCTGGATGTATGAAACACAGGAGCGGTCGTTGTTAGCTTCGGAGCGAGTTTTACTTTTTAGGTTACCTTCGAGCGCGCCGGCTTTTCGTGGCTCATTTACCCAATTTCTAATGAAGAAAAACTGTCCACTCAATTCATGGGAGAAAAACCAACAAACGGGGATGAGAATTACGTCGGGAAAATCACATACCGTGAGAGAAAATTGACGAAATTGTGGTGAATATCCTACAGGAAGACACTGTACCCGGAACGTAGTCACTAGCTTGCACTGGCTGGGGCTGATGTTTTTGAGATGAGTTCATGAACTGGCGTTGGTCAGTGGGTCGATGTTTTCAGCTAATATCTAACACTTCCACAACTGATGAATGATGCATTTGATGCACTAAATGCATTTTACGATTCAATAATTGGATTTACTATTTTTACGAAATTTTAATAAAAATACACTAGAGTCTGTATTTAACAAGTTGAAACAAAGTTTAATTTAAAAATGAGCAATGATGACTTCCAGATTTAGTATTGCGGAAAAATGTTCAACTAAAGGGAAGCCCCATAAGAAATGCAGGTGGTACGACACGTGGCGCCCTCTCATGCGTGAACCATCATCTACACAATACATACAAAAGTTAAAGCGTTTACGTTCATTTCACTCACAAACTCTCAATGAGGATTTAAACACAAAATTTATTCCACGAGCTCAATTTATAAACAACTCACTCAAATTAATGCTACAAGTCTTCTCTTAATTAATTAAACACAAGTGAGTAACGAGAAACAAATTTTACAATTACGTTCCAATTTATTCTAAATTCTTTATTATTGAAAAATCATAATTAAGATTAGGTCACAATCGATTCATAATTATGACTCGGGAAAAAAGTCCAAGGTCAAGTTTGTTTATTTTTAACCAGAAAACGACAATTGCATAAAATTTTAAATACCAATTGTTAATACGATATAAACTACAAGTGATATAGATTCGAAACTTATTACTGTTTTTTTTAAAGACAAAAGTATTTAAAAGTTGAACAAAATTACAGTCAGAAATGTCCTTAATTTTCGGACTTTTTCATTAAATGTATCGATTATTAATTTCTTTCAATTCCGATACAAAGTTTTAAAGCATTAAATAGTTTTTTACTATAACGTTTTTGCTATAACTTTAATAGAACTTCAACAAAATTTGTATTTTTGCCACTTTTAAGATTAAAATTGTAGCATCAGTGAAAAAGTGCATTTAAGAGATCAAAAAGATGTTTGTTTTGAATTTTAGTAAAAATGACTAAATAAAATGATAAAATTAACCAATTGCTTTGTTAGCTTATCCGAGCATTTAGTAAAGTTAACCAAACATTTAGCAAAGTTAACTAAGAATATAGTAAAGGGAACCAAGCATTCAATAAAGGTAATCAAGCCCTTAATAAAGTTAATCAAGCACTTAAAATTAACCAAGCCCTTAATAAAGTTAACCAAGCACTTAATAAAATTAACCAAGCACTTAGTAAAATTAACCAAGCACTTAGTAAAGTTAACCAAGCACTTAATAACATAAACCAAGCACTTAATGAAATTAAGCAAGCACTTAGTAAAGTAAACCAAGCACTTAATAAAATTAACCAAGCACTTAGTAAAGCTGACAAACTACTTAGTTAAGTTAACTATAACAAAAGTAGAATTCAATGGTTTTATTATTATGAATTTTAGTAAAAATAATTCAAGGAACCGGTAAAATTAATTAACTGCTTTGTTAGCTTACACTGATAAAAAAAGTGATCACTATGTACGTTTAGTAAAATTAACTAAACAGATTGGTAGAATCAAACATCTACTTTGTTATTTTAACCAAGGCACTGGTAAAGTTAACTAAGGAACTGGTAAAGTTAACTAAGACACTGGTAAAGTTAACTAAGGCACTGGTAAAGTTAACCAATTACATAGTAAATGATACTAAACGGTACCAGTAACCCTTTTATCCAACCATTTACGTGGTTAATAGTACCAATCTTCTACCAGTCAATAACCAATAGTTACAATCATCTCCAAGGACTTAATAAAGCTATAACCTAACATTTAGCAAAGATAACCAAAAAAAGTAGTAATTGGTTTTACAATTCAACCATTTACTTATTAAATTATTATTTAATTACTTTTTTCGGTGTGGAGCCATTGTGTTTAAGAATTTCGAATTAAAATTGGAATTTTTAAAAGTAAATAATTTAAAATTAAAGAAATTCATTAAGGTCATGAGTTTTTTCGAAGTTGTCACCCCTAATGACAAAATAGTAATTTCTTTTTGATCAAATTTCTCAAAAACTACGAGGTAAAATTAGTATTCTAAACCTGAGAAATTGAACGTGCCTTTATATCTCTAGTATATTAAATTCAATTAATTTTGTATTTTCTCAGAAATATAACTAAAAAGGAACGACTACAGTGTTCCGTCTACCACATGTTCTTCATGAGTAACGGGAATCCCACTGAAAAAAGGCACAATTTAAAAACACTATTTTGCCTTTCGAAACAAAGTTTTTCAAAGAAAATTCTCGAGTTAATCAATAACAATTTTGATTTCCATCATAATGGAAAATCCATCATAATTTCCATCATAATTACATTCTCATCAATATAATGAGAAGGTATTTTACGCTCGAAACAAATACCCAAAAATTTCATATATACAAAAATTACTAACAAACAATGCCCTGTAAGGAAATGCCCCTGTAATTTCCCTGTAAGGAAGCAAAATGAGCCAAAAATTAAAAAAACAGTAATTAAATAAAAAATATTATAACTCGGAACAATAACATCAATGTTCATCAAATTATTTGTTGAACTGTCGCTTTTGCAAAATTAATTAGAAAGTAAGAAAGGGATTTAATGGAATTCATTGGAAAGTTGAGTTTGGTGAAGATTGACAACGGAACGATTTGATTGATCGTGATTCACACATGTAATCGGAAATATGGCCTGCGGAGGCTATAAAACGAGATCGTTGCTGCCCTCAGCGAAAGCCAGGATGCGATACTGACGCGAAGTGCAAACCGAAGCACTTTGACTTGGGCACATGTTGTGCCAACTCAGCGAAAACGCAGGCTCTCATATCGTCAAAAGGAAGAGAAGCGAAGGGGAGAGATTATGCTTGTGTTCGACAGCTGGCTGCAATCACGACCTGCACTGTATCTACATATGTATATGTCTATAGTCTATCTCTTTAGATATCGCCTAGAGGAGAATCCTCTGTAGGATTCTCCTTACACCATTAAATACACTTTTCGACATTCATCGCTGTCCTTTAAAACATATTTTTAAATAAACTTTTAAATAAACCCCTTATTTAAATTTTAAATAAACTTTCAAATAAACCCCTTATTTAAAATTTAAATAAACTTTTAAATGAACCTCTTATTATAAACTTGCGTTCATTTAGATTTTTAAAATAAATAGACAATTCTCCCAAAAGTTATAACCCTTTGGAGTGCCTTAGTTTCCTTTGCAAAGGATCATACATCTCTAAAATGACTGAAAAAAAGAAGTATTGTTTTCAGTCCATTTTTGGCTGGTACCGTTTACATAAGTGTCAATTTAGACTGATTTTAAGACCAAAAATGACTTAGTCTTGTTTTAAGTTTCAAAATTAACTGATTGTATAAACGGTTTAAGACTTTCTTTTTTCTGTGTGCCTAATGTCACATAAAGTATTGCAAGATGTTTTTCGTTATAGATTTTAGTACCTTTTCATTAAAAGGATCTTATAAGATCATACAAAAAATGTTGTGCTAACTATATGTGTTACTGTTCTATCACCTATATGCACTGTTCTCTCTAAATCTGAATAAGTGAAATTCCACTTATTATAAGTGAAAAGTTTTCCACGTAGACAAATAAGTGAAATTTTCACTTATTTTTGTGTGAAATTTCACTTAATTTAAGTGAAAATTTCACTTATTTGTCTAAGTGGAAGACTTTTCACTTAAAATAAGTGGAATTTCACTTATTCAGATTTAGAGAGTTGTGCAACCTATGTGCACTGTTGTACCAACATATACATTATTGTAACAACCACAAATATTGTTGTGAACCACATATTCAAATCATTTCTAACCAAACGGAAAGAGATGTAATGATGTTAAAGAAATCGTTGTTGGTACACATTCTCTGTACAAACCACTCTAAATCTGAATAAGTGAAATCCACTTATTTCTAAGTCAAAAGTCTTCCACTCATTTCAATAAGTGAAATTTTCACTTATTTTTGTGTGAAATCTGTGAAATCTCACTTATTTTCGTGTCAAATTTCACTTATTTGTAAGTGGTGGAAGACTTTTGACTTAAAAATAAGTAGTTTTCACTTATTCAGATTTAGAGAGCATACATACTATTGTTCCAACCACTCCCTTTTTACCACTAAATAATGGTTTAGCACTTCTATACAAAAAACGTCTTCAAGAGACAATCTCTTTCCAAGCTACTTCGTTTTCTTTAAAAACGGAAATGTTCAGCATAAACGCTTTTCGCATATTTCAATGAACCCGAGTTTCAAATGACAAGAAAAAGAATTTCAGAGATAGCTTTACCTTAAAAGAAGTCTATGAGAGGAAACGGTTGCACTTTTAAAAGCGAGCGCGTTTCCAGAATCAGTGGTTGAATTCAACCCCTTAGCTTAATCTCAGTGCGCAACAGAGTTTTTCGAGTTAAAAAAGAGGGGTGGCGAGTGAAAGAAAAAGAGTTAGAGAGAAAGAAAGAAAGAGAAAGAAAGAAAGAGAAAGAAAGAAAATGAAAGAAAGAGAAAGAAAGAAAGAGAAAGAAAGAAAGAGAAGGAAAGAAAGAGAAGGAAAGAAAAGGAAGGAAAGAAAAGGAAGGAAAGAAAGAGAAGGAAAGAAATAGAAGGAAAGAAAGAGAAGGAAAGAAAGAGAAGGAAAGAAAGAGAAGGAAAGAAAAAGAAGGAAAGAAAGATAAGGAAAGAGAAGGAAAGAAAGAGAAATATAAAGATAGAAAGAAAAAGAAAGAGCAGAGCAGAAAGAGAGAGAAAAAATAGAGAGACTGAAACTGAGATGAGTAGTGAGAAAGTGAGAGAGAAGGAAAGAGGTAGTTGGGGATGGATAAGGAAGGAGACCGGTAAGATTGGGAAGGGGGATGCTATGAGGGCGAAGTTATCCAATTATTGTCTAACCTGGGAGCAACTTTACTTCAAGTAAGAGTGTGAGTGGGGACAAAGCTTGTTCCCCCTTTTACCTCTTCTATCTCTCTCTCGCATTTCCCGCGCCTTCAACTTCACCGTACCTACAATCGAGCCACGATAAAGTAAAGTTTGTTTCTAAACTTGGCACACGAAGGTGGCTTGCTTTTTATTGGCGACACGCGAAATTCAAACGACAACCAAGAAGAGGAAAAGGTTTCAAATGTGGCGACTCACTGCATCGACAGAAACTTCATAAAACTGAGCAAGGAGCCTGAGAAACAGTTCAGGAATTCACCAACAATCCCATCTTCGATCTCGCTTTTACGACCCGCTGATAGAGCCATTCAATCGAGTCGATAACAGTTTGTTTCCTGCATTTCCCATTGAAACGGAATTCTTTTTTACAAACTAGAAACTAAAAAAGATCCTCATTATTTAAAAGCAGATAGAGCAAACTCGAAATTGTTTATTATTTACTAAACTTTACTCCATCGCTCTATTTTTAACTTGTAAGCGTAAATTGTAAAGTTCTTAAAGTGTACTTCAAGATTTTTTTACATCACTATCTTTCACGGAAAAAAGGAATGGTTGTGGCAATCATTTATATTGATAAATATGTTCCATCCATATTATATGGTTGACACATCCATATATGGTTAAGCCAACCTTCCATATGGATGTACCAACTTTTGACATGGTTGTACCAATTTTTGACAAGGTTGTACCAATTTTTGACAAGGTTGTACCAAATTTTAACATGGTCGTACCAAATTTTAACATGGTCGTACCAACTTTTAACAGGGTCGTACCAACTTTTAACAGGGTCGTACCAACTTTTAACAGGGTCGAACCAACTTTTAAAAGGGTCGTACTAACTTTTAACAGGGTCGTACCAACTTTTGACACGGCCGTACCAACTACTGACATACATATGTCAACCATAGATAAGGATATGTCAACCGTATGAATGAATTAGGACGTATTTATCAATATGAATGGTTGCCACAACCATATCACTTTTTCCATGTTCCGTTTGGTTGGAGATTATCGGTTTAGTTTATGGTAGGCAGAACGATATTTACATGGTTGGTATAAAATAGGTATGGTTGATACAATAGATACAGTTTGTACAATAGATATGATTGATACAACAGGTATAGATGATACAATAGATATAGTTGATACAATAGATACGGTTGATACAATAGATATGGTTGACACAATAGATATGGTTGATGCAATAGATATGGTTGGTACAATAGATATGGTTGATGCAATAGATACTGTTGATACAATAGATATGGTTGACACAATAAATACGGTTGATACAATAGATATGGTTTGTACAATAGATATGGTAGCCATAAAAATAAATGATTACCACAAAAAATATACGGTGGACACAACAATAGATATGGTAGATTCAACAATAGATATGGTAGATTCAACAACAGATATGGCAAACACAACAATGGATATAGAAACAACAATGTACACAAAAAAGTAGTTGGATAGCATGTATCCTCGCATGTATCTAATTCGTTGTTATGGATAGCGACACCCAATAAATCAGTTGCATCATCCATCTATTGAACGTCTAAAAAAACATTGAATACTTTTAACTCTTCCGTTTTACAGGTTGCGCATTACTTTTCAATTTTTAAATTACTTTTCAATTGAACATCCAAGGGTTGGGTTCCTCAACAAATTTACTAGATCGTCAGAGTCAAATGCATACATACATTTTTCGGATCATATATGATCCAATTACTTTTCAACTTTACATATCAATGTTTTAATTACCCAGAATCAAAAACTAACCTTTTTTGCGTGCCGAATTATAATCAATTTAATCACGTAGGTCAAAAGTAAGAATTCATTTTTCCCCAAAAGCTGATTTGGTAATCAGTGTGATTGCAGCAGCAAAGTTCATGTTAGTTTCTCATGGCCATGTATTATCGCGGAGGTGATAATAACAGTAGGGGAGTAAAGAATCATGTCGTGAAAGTGGTCTATTTAAACAAGATTGAGGAATATAATCAAAGGTCCATTGCCTATTGGTCGAAAATAAGTGAAAAAGCAAAGAAATTAGTCAACCGATAAGAGCAGTTAACGGTCTAGGTGATATTGTGAAAGAGAACTCATGACAAAACGCCAACTTTTCCTCGGTTGGCGCTTGCGTGTGTTACGTCCTAGGATGGATAGACCTTAATACCCAGTGTATAGGCTTTCGGTATCATGAAAAACGGTTATGGGATCGTTTAATATTGTATCGGAGCAGCGATCCTGGTGCCATGCATTCATGAATGGACGTTTACTGTACGTATAGCAAAGTCTCTTTTATTGCAAGTATATAACAGGATTTCATGCTTTTTACGAGTTGGTGCACTTTTCAACCGATCGCGTGATAATTTCCAGTTTTGTTCGTTGAATGGATTTTCTATAAAAATATGGAAATTTAGATTGGAATTGAGAGGCGGAAGTTGAGAGACGCTGCGCTTCGTAAAGCATCTCCCGCTTGATGCTTGAGAGTCGTATGGCATTAACTCTCTTTGTAAGTTTGTGCTTGGGGCCAGTGAAAGCTCGGGCTTTCATTCGTGTGCTGCACTTGGGTTTCTCGTTAGTCAAGCGACACACTTCTCATTAGCAATTCCAAGTGCGCCCATATTATCCAAGGAACAGTTAACACCCGTGCTTCAAGTTTGGCTTCTCGTTCTCTAAACCGAAATAAAAAATCACGCGTGTTAAGGTTCCACACTCGAGAACACTTCCGCTACAAACTACCGTTAGCTTGGAACAGCGCAACTCACATGCGATAACGTTTATCGAGAATTAGAGACCCAGAGTCTCGACCCTAGCAGAGATGAAATCTCACTAAACATTCCGTCTATTTAAGCCAAGTCGGAAATTAGAGATTAATGAACTTGGTAAACTGAGAAAATCTCTTAATTTAGAGATCAAAATCTCTTCACGCGAAATGTTTCGACAATCATCAAGAATTTATAAATTCAGAGATCAGCAATTATGAAACACATTTCGATCCTTGTAATCTAATATTCTTGCCTATTTAAACATCCTCGAGTTTTTACTTTATCTAATTTAAACTCTAAATTAATAATTACAATTTAATCTAAATTAGTCAAAATTCGATTACCAAAACTGTGACCGACTTGTGGCTATAAAATCAATGAAATTTGACTGCAAATCAATAATACTTCAGTGATCAACTGATCGCCAGGATTAAATGATTGAAATGATTGAAAGTCAGTCAAATCCAGACTCATTCAGATCAAGAACACAAAAATAATGCCAAAAATTAATGTTCTTTTAAGGTTTCGGGCGACTCAAAGTAAAACATTTCCGAAGTGTCCTCAAATGTTTATCGCGGTAAGATATTTGTAGGTCTAGACATTTGTAAAACGGTCTAATTTTTACAGAGTAGATTCAGTAAGAAACTGCACTCAAACTCATTTAAAATTATGAATTCACATTCTCATCGAACTTGAATTGCGATTTACAACAGTTAAGAGGAAAGTAAACAATCTTAAAGTCATCTAAAAACTTAACTAGCAAATTATAAGTCTTCAAAGTTGAAGCGCTTTCAATTTGAAAGCGTTCAAGTTGGGATACTCTAACTTGAAAGTGTTAATCTCGAGTATTTCCGGCTTGAAAGCTTCCAAGTTAGACGGCTTCCGCAAAACTTCCCAACTTCAGCACCTGCAATTCGTTCAAGTAGTTCAACCTTGAAAGCATTTCAACTTGAACTTTATGAATTGTTGTTTTTAGCATCATTCTATTTCCGGATCAAATGCTTTTCTTGGAATGTATACTCGCATTGATAAGCGAATGTAACTGCACTAGAGATAAGTCGGTTAAGTGGAGAGTCGGTTAAGGGAGTTCGGGGCATTTAGGCTTTGGGCGAGGATTTCGCGGATGAATCGGTGCAAGAGGGGTGTGTATTTCGTATCTTCTAGTTCTGTCTTCATTGCTCTCCTGAACGGGAGTTGAACAAGAGACGAAAGGAAGAAGAAGCGGTAGCGAGGCTGGAGAAGAGGAAAAGCTGGGTTGAGGCGACTACTTAAAGTTGGCGGAAAGTTTGGTTCGGCAGCAAAGTTAACTCAGTTAAGTTCTCCGCTCCTGAAGCGAAACTTTGGTTCTCCAAGCCACCCGGCCCGCGCTTCGACCCCCGCAGGGTGAGTAGTGTGTTTTGGGATTACCACTTTTACACGCTCCTCCAGCGGGCATTTCGGGTGTCCGCATAAATAATTTACAATTGAATCGTCAAAAGTACTCCTGCTGCTTCAAATCCTCGGAATCTTCAACTTCTCTTGTCGTGCACTTGGTTTCCCTTGAACAAAACCTTTTTTTTCTATGCCAGCAACTTTTCATGCCTAGTTTATATGCGATTGCAGACGAATTACTTGAATACAGGTAAGTGGGGCAGCATATCGCCATCTCTTCCAACCAGCTCCTTTTTTCTATTATACTTTTTCAATTCCAACGATGCATATGTTGGATAAGAATCAAAAATGCTGAGCGGACTTTGCATGATTTATTGCAAATGGAACTTTTGGCTTAGGCCTTCGGGGAAATTCTCAAATGAATAAAGACCACGGAATTTAGAAAAGTTTTTACAGCAAAACAGAAAGAATAGTAATGCACATTGTAGAAATTTTTCAAAGATAATGAGGTGCTATTTACATTATTGAAAAGGAAGCTTTTAAAAATCAATGAAAAATCCGTTAGACAATTACAAGCAGTTTTCAAAACATCTTAAAAAACTATTGTCACGTGTTAAAGGGCAGAAATTTTGCTCTTTTAATGTATGTACATATAAACGAGGTAATAAACGTTACGTTACAAACACTCGGCATACTACCCTGGGACATAATGCACGTCAGCATAAATTGCACGGGCGGCTTTATTGATTTATTATTGAATCGTTTCCCTCTTAATTAATGAAAATATTGATGGCATTCGATTCAACAGAAAAGATATATGCACATGTTCAATATAAAGAGTGAATTTACGCACACAGTGTGCGCATATCTCTCTACCTTTGTCGAAAGGATTGTATCGGCAGTCAAGCTTATCGTACCTGCTATACGATGTGCAATACGTGAAAGAGAGGCATCGCGAAATACCTCAGTGTTTCCAAGTACCGTTTCGTCGAGGGGAGAGAACCGAAAGGAACCGGTCGAGTAATTGCGAGGGACGCGTCGGGTGAATTTAAAAAATGGTCCTTCGTCGATACTTGCTTCGAGAGAAGCAGCGGAAGGGCAGACAGAACCGAGAAGAAAAGACAAAATGCTCCTCCCTTTCATTCCAGCCAACTTTGTATATTCAAGCGTTAAATAGCCCGCTATTTTTTATTGGCATTCGACAAACTACAAAAGACATACAAATACTCAAGAAACAAAAATACCAAAAGAGTAGTATATCCTAAAAGACTAGTATATCCCAAAAGACTAGTATATCCCAAAAGACTAATATATCCTAAAAGACTACTATATCCTAAAAGATTAGTATAAAACCCAAAAGATTAGCGAATTAATTCCAAAATTTTAAAAGAATTAGGGTTACTGACTTTCAAAAGAATGACAGATGCCAAATATAGGTACCAAATCTTAAAAAAGGTATACAAATTCCAAAATCTTAAAAGAAGCAAGGAATCTAAAGAGGATTGTTACGAACATCATTGATACAATGAATGTGAGTACTTAATGATGACAATAATTGAATAAATTACATGAAGCATGATTATTTCTGTACAGTAGAACCTGTCATATCCGAACTATATATGGAGGATATTCGGATATGATGGGTAGCCAATCAGAAACATCATATTTTTGTACAATTTGTTTCATTTATTAATTTTTAAGTCATAAACCAATCACAGAACACTTGTTCGGATATGATGGTTTCGGATATGATAGGTTCCACTGTACTTTCTTGGGTAAATTAGTTTCAATTTGATAATTGTTCATTTCCTAGTGGAAATGGCGCTTTTAAATGTTCTTAATGCGAAAGCAAGATCGGGAGGTGCATTCAGTGCGCGCATTGGAATCGGCCTTGAATGCACTGTGCGATTCTCGTCACACATGCCGTGCACGCGTGTAATGGCCAATGGACTTCTCTCTATTGCTCCGTTCAAGTCGCTTCTCGAGTGAATCTTGCGCATACAATAAATGCTAATCTCTCATCGAGTTCTGGCTCCTCTCTTGGCTACTCGTATTCAACTGCGAACAATGATTTAAGACCCTAATTTACGTACACAGTATCAGAGATGGTTTACTTCAAAATCCACATTTTGTGACATAACTCTTACAGTGTATTCACTCACAAACATGAATGTCAAGATATATGTTAGTGAAGATAATAACAGTATGATCCAACTGTTCATAAATTTGCGTTATGATTTTCGATCACATACATTTGGTGTTTAAGAATGCTTATGGATCTTATCTTTTCTACTATATTATTTACTCTTTATGGGCCAATTATGAATCTAGTAATCATCAAAAAAGGTTGGATAATAAGGATTGTTCTATAGAACCATAGAATCTATACATTTAGAGTTATAGAAGAATGAAAAAGCCAAACAAACACAAGAAATTTTTGAGCATCAATTTGTAGCGCCACCCAATAACAACAACTCAACAAAGTATACTTTGTTTTAATTTATAGTTGCATGAAGTATCCAATTGTTGCTATTACTATAGCTATAGCAACATTGCCAACTATTTTACTAGGTGCGACCTTTTAGTCGGTAGTCCCAACCCCTTTTAGTTGTTTATGGCATCTAAAAAATGTATAAGCAGACAATCAAGATGAAGATGATCGATGAAAATGAATTCAATAAGACTACAGAAACCAACGAATTGGAAGCATTAACCAAATATTCTGTATATACTGTAAATGGATAGTATGTAAATGTACTGTAAATGGACAGTATGTAAATGTACTGTAAATGGATTCTCTGTATACTGTTAATCTGTAGACGAGTGCAACAGTGTTAATGTTATGAGGAAGTTAATGTTAAAGGCAGCAATTTTGAAAAGATATCCTAACCGTTTGTGAAGGTTAATAAGAGGGAACTAACGTTGTCGCCATTACAGCAAAAGCATCCAGAACCGAGGAAGGAATTTGTTCGTGCGCATTGCCCTTGTCGTGGATTGGCGTTTCGCGAGGATGGATCAAAGTGGCGTGGGTTAAGTTGAACACGAAGGTAAAAAAGGATCCCTGTCATACCGGCTCGAGCTCGTTCTCGAAGACCGCCCGGCCCCTTTTCAACGAAGCGAACGACGTCAAAAGTCCTTCGGTGTGTATACATACCGCTTGGTTTCCGTACAAACTCGCAAGTTACGATGGTTCATGGCTTTACTTGTGCTATGCTGGCTCCATAGCTTCGTACCTCCCCCTTCTTCTACAGTCCGGTAGAATACTCAACCTGAATTGCGAATACTCCAAAATATATTAAAATTTTACAAATGGTCCATGAACCGTCTGCAATAACAATTCACTCAAACCATTCCGAGACACACAAGTACACTTTACTTCAAATACTTTACTGTTAACTTTGACACTTGTGGGAATAAAAACAAAATAAGAATACCATGGTACATAGATTTTCGTACGTAGTCGGATTCAACAAATGAGATATAAATGTATTGAAAGCTGATAGTTGGGATATTATGCATGAAGCTGGCGGTGCTTGAGGCGCGTCTTTTACTAACATACTGAATAGTTAATGCTGACACGATAGTATTCTTACTGTATATTTTCACAGTGAATACGTTCAGAAATCCAATATGCGGAAATAGCAAACAAAATCCCAAGAAGTAAAAGTGCAGTGTCCTTAACCTGTAAATTGATGGAAAAGCTACAATAATGGGAACTGCTACTGTAGTTCCCAAGATTGTGCGTGATATGATCAGTATGTAGAAGGGTCGAACTATTATTCATAAGGTAACATAAACACGAGTAGTTCTTTCATGCAAACATTATAAATAAACTACTTCCTTACAGAGAAAATTGATTAAAATCATAGAGGATATTGACTAAAATCATAGAGAAAATTTCATCTAAAATAATAACTTTCGGAGAAAGATTGGTAGTTTGAAGGTTAAATGTCCTTTCTTTTTTCAAACTCAATTCTGATTGTCTATTATAACAGAACCCTAAGGGAATTCTATATAGCATACATGGATCCTAAAAGAGGGTACACTCCCTCTTACTAAAGCTACAATCTTCCACAAAATCACAAACATCCTTATAACTTCAACAAATTAAAAGATCAAAAGGTGACAGAATAATATCATCAGTCTTCCTACACTCTAAATCTGAATCAGTGAAATTTTCACTAATTCAGATTTAGAGTGTATAAAGACTGACGTTGAAAATTTTGTCGGCTTAAGTTTCTCATTCTTGCAATAGCAAACAGGATAACAAACAAATGGCTATTTTGAATAATAAGCAACCCGAAACAATGAAGATCAAATTTCTCTACACATTCGCACACGGAAAAAGATGGCATAGTTGTGGCAACCATTTATATTGATAAATACGTTTCATCCATACATACGGTTGGCATATCCGTATCTATGGTTGACATATCTGTGTCAGTAGTTGGAAGAACCATATCAAAAGTTAGTACATCCATATCAAAAGTTGGTACAACCATATCAAAAGTTGGTACAACCATACCAAAAGTTGGTACGACCATATCAAAAGTTGGTACATCCATACGGAAGGTTGGTTTAACCATATATATGGATGTGTCAACCATATAATATGGATGGAGCATATTCATCAATATAAATGGTTGCCACAACCATTCCTTTTTACCCTGCAACTTAATCATACCGAACAAACTACAAACAAACCAAAAATCTTTTACAATATGTAAAAAGATCATTCTACCAACTGCTACACTGATAGAAATACTATTGTCGTTTCGAACATATGATTATAGTTGGTAGTTTTTCCTAGAGTAGCCGCACTGTATAAGTAAATCTCCCATAATGC
>WNHD01000243.1:7939-66964 GCA_011057455.1 Ganaspis sp. Gsp50 | reverse complement strand
AATTTTTCTTTTTGTATTCGATTCGGAATAAGAAAACACGAATTTTAACATAGGTTTTAAAAACTACACTTTTCTGGATCAATTAGCAATTTAACAAAATATGGATTTGAAAATTGACATTTTTAAAATTTAGCCGCCTGAAACTAGCAGCCAGACTGAACGGCGATCCATAGGCGCCGAGCGTTTTTCGATTTTTAGCAAATAAAAGGATCAATTTGTTGAAAGACACCAAGTCTTCTGTCATTCTGGATCAAGGTTCCCAGTTTAGAAGCACCCTTTGAGGGTGGCCTCCTAGGTTTTATTGGGTACCATCCCACGAGAAAGAAAGATGAGCCAGTTCCGTTTAAAGTAATCCCTTTGTCCCGAGAGATCAGATATACGGATTTCTCAAGGAGCGATGGAAAAGGGGGCATGAATGTCAAAAGGAAAGAAACTCTAGAGTAGACATTTTCTTTGATAAATCGATGGGTTCACGCATTTTGTCACAGACCTCGACCACTTCTCCCTCTCATGAATCCTGTATGACTTCAATCTAATTAACTTCCGGATTCTCATATTTCATATCTTCCCAATTCCCTGTCTTTTTCTTCCTCTAGTTTTTCTTTTTATAGCGTAATTTTATCCAATTTTAATGTTTTCTAAACAGCAATGAAAAGTAGATGCATATTTTTATTTTCCATTTGTTAAATTTATTTTTTTTATAATTAGAACAAAACGATTGCTTTATTCAATTTTTACTTTTTTATGAAATGACAATGAAGAATAATTAAATGAATATGCTGATAATAAATAATTAAAAAAAAGATTAAGAAAGATATGATAAAGAGAAATGAAAATGAAATTTATTTTAATATTTCCCGCATTTCAAAATAATTTTAACTTAAGCGAAACAAAGTTCTGAAGATACAAATTTCTGTAGGCTAATTTTTTTGACCAATTTTTATTTATTATAAATTCTAGTAAATACAAATTTTAATTGGCTTTGAAACCATCACAATCATGTTAACAATTTTAAATTTATTTCAAACTTTAAATATCTCTAATTTTAATAGACTTGATTTTAAAATGATCTAAACTCTAATTAAAGTGACTTTCTCTTTATAAAGTTTCTGATAAAGTTTTCCAGTACCTTTTTGTACGAATTTTAGTCGATGACAATTTCAAATTATTCTCAATTGAATCCGTTCCAATTTCAATTTATACAATCGTTTTTAATTTCAATCGATTCTAATTTCAATTAATTCGATAAATTCTATCAATTCTAAATTCTATTAATTCTCAATTCTACCAATTATATAAATACTACCAATTCTAATTTCAATTTATATCCTAATTTCAATTTGTCTAAATGTAGATTTTAAATTTAAATGAATATCATCCCCGAATTCTATTGATTAAAATTTCAATTTTTAGAAATATTACGTAAATTTAGTTTAAATTCAATTCATTTTTAAGTAATATATTTTCGACAATTATAGCAACAATAAATGTAATCGATGAAAACTGAATTGGTTAGATTTGTAATCATGGCTGCTTTCATTCAATTAAAATTGCAAATAAAATTCAAATTAAATGAAAAATTGATCCAAATTCAAAATAAATTATTGTCAAATTAACTAGTAAATCTCTTCATTAAGTAAATAAATTTTGATTCAATATATACGCTTATTTCACCAAATTAAAATTGATTCCTCTGTTTAACAATGTACCCAGTAAGATTATAGTGATCACAAACTAATATTTGATAATCGAAGTACATGATTAATTTGTACAGGGGGAGTTTGACAGGTTTATGAGGGTAGTAGACACTTGTAACTCAATATCAAGAAAATTATTTTTTCAACAAGGGTTCAACCGATGTAAGAGACTTTTGATAAATTGTTTCATCTGATCTCGTAGAATATTGTTGCCTTCCGTGCTAAGGTGATTTCGAAAAGAATACAAGGTTTCTTACAGTACAACTGCATGTTCTAGAGAAGTTTTCACTCGAAAGAAAGTAGTAGAAAATAATAGGGAAATAAATAAAAATTTATTACACTCCCAAGATCATTTTGAAGAGTGAAAATAGCCTGGATACATATTCCAGGTTTCCATTTCTAAATTACTTTTTCATTTAGAGAGATACTTTTCGTGGTTTATTCCGAGAATTTGGCGAAAATTTGCATTTCAACATTATGCGAAAAATATGCATATACGCATTTCCCTTTCTTCATGGAACAAATATTAAAGGAAAAAGAACTTTAAAGAAACAAGATTGAAAAAGACAAATAATTACTAATAAAACAAAAATTAAACTCATTCATTAAATGAAAATTAATAAAAAGTAACAAAAGTTGTGACTTTCAAAAAATTAAGGGATAATTTTTTTAAACTAGTACAAGTTGCGAACTATTAGAAATTTATTAAGGTCAGAAAATAAATGGACTTGAAAAAGAGGAAAGAGTTTAATGAGCAGTGATTACTGCTTCTTTTTAGGGAGAGCGAAACATATAACTCTGATACATTCTCAGCGACATTAAGGCAGGAATACTAAAATAGCTGGTAATTATGCGCCAGTTAACGAAAGATTTACTTCGTACGACTTTTCCACATCCGCAATTTCTAACTACATTTTTCTTTGATCTGCAAGTGAATGTAATCTAGCAATTATTGGAAATTTTAAATAAGGGTAATTTAATTCTGACTTCTCTAACTGCAAACTTGACACAAATATGCTTTTTAAACTTTCATTCAAAGATGTCTTAACAAAGATTATTTAAATAAAAATTGATATATATTTATTTGTTAATCTTTATTCGAACAAGAAGAAAAATGTAATAATAAAATCTATAGCATTTTTACGCTAATCCTTACTTCACATAGTGAAATATTTGCCTTTATCTCTTTCTGCACTAGTAATTTCAACATCCTCTCTTTCGCAACAACTCCTAAAGGAAAAGAAATGAGGAACGATAGGAAAATTGCTGCCTGAGTAAGAAAGCTGTAAAAACTGTACCAGTGTGAAAATTGAATACCATCCTCTCGAAAAATAAAAAACAAATGCCTTCTCCATGCATCAGGAAATTTTAAAACCCTGCCATTTTTAAAAACAAAAAATCTTGTCACGTATTTGTTGTTTAAAATGACAAGCGGTTTATGCTACAAATCTTCATAACATGTCAGACTTAATATTTCATGCTCATAAGAACTTGCCTCTAAAACAGCAACTCTAAACACAACAACTCGTAAAATGAAACAACAATTTTTTCACAAAATTTTCAAGAGAAATTTTCCTAGGTCCTAGAATTCAAAATGAATTCCGGAAGCGAAACAATTCGCAAATGAATCCTAGAAGTGGAAAGAATCCAAAATGAATAAAAAAGAATTCATAATTAAAACAGGACGTTTACTAATTTTTCCGAACGAAATTTCCGGATATATCCCGATTTCTTCCGGGTTTTCCAAGTTGAAAATATTAATTTCTTCTTTTATTGAAAAATAAAATAACTAATAACAAAAAAATTGATAATATATACATGTAGAATAGATTAAGAAAAGTTGTAGAACTTTAAATTAAAAAGGAAATTTCTTTATTTATCTTCAAGAGTGAATCATATATGATTAATATTAAACATTTAGTTTTACAATTATATTAAATATTTAATGTGTAATTTAGCAAAAAAGATTAAAAAATTCACAAAATTATTAATCTGTTAAACTAATTTTTTTTCTGCATTGAAATCTAATCCTAAAAGCATAAAAGTAAATTATTTTAAAAAATGTATTGCCTTTATTAAAGTTTCTTTATGAAATTAGCAATGGAAAAGAAACATTTTTTTCATAAAAAAAAACCCTTTTTACTTTTAAATTCTCACATTTTCAAACATGCAACATGATTTTTTGAATAAAAATGATCAATTTTGTGTTATACATTATGTTAAAATGCTCCTTGATCCAGACAAGTGTAGTGTCTGTAAAATACTCTATAATTTGTATTTTTTATGCCAAATTACATACAACAAGAAATATTCAAAATAAATTTCAGGAACCCAGTGAAATTTGCAAAAAAGTGAAACATAATTTTTTGAATAAAAATGTTCAATTTTGTGCTATACATTATGTTAAAATGCTACTTGATCCAGACAAGTGTAGTGTTTGTAAGGTACTTTCTAATTCGTATTTTTTTATGCTGAATTGAATGCAAAAAGGAAAATTAACAAAAAATTTCAGGAACCCAGTGAAATTTGCAAAAACGAGAAACATGATTTTTTGAATAAAAATGTTTAATTTTGAGCTATATATTATGTTAAAATGCTACTTCATCCATACAAGTATTTTTTTGCCTGTTACCGCCCATAAAGACTTTCTGTTGTTTTTGATGCATTGGAATTCTACAGGCATATGCCATGGAAAACAACAGTTTGTTTTTTCTATGTATTTTTTTATGCCAAATCGAATGCAAAAAGAAAAATTCTCAAGAAATTTCAGGAACCCAGTCAAATTTGCAAAAATGTGAACCATGATTTATTGTTCTTAAGAAAAATGAAAATTGACACCTAGTTTATTTTTTAGAATTCTAATTGATCCAGGCAAGTGTCAAAAACGTTATAATACTCAAACTGGGGTGCTTTTTTCTGGGCAGTCGAATGCAAAAAGAAAAATCCAAAAAAAATTTCAGGAAAACAGTCAAATTTGCAAAAAGGTGAAACATGATTTTTTGAATAAAAAAGTTCAATTTTGTACTATATATTATGTTAAAATGCTACTTCATCCATACAAGTGTAGTGTTTGTGAAGTACTTCATAATTTGTATTTTTTTATGCCGAATCGAACGCAAAACGGAAAATTAAAAAAAATTTCAGGAACCCAGTGAAATTTGCAAAAATGTGAAACATGATTTTTTGAATAAAAAAGTTCAATTTTGTACTATACATTATGTTAAAATGCTACTTGATCCAGACAAGTGTAGTGTTTGTTATGTGCTCTCTACTTTGTATTTTTTTATGCCGAATCGAATGCAAAAAGAAAAATGCTCAAGAAATTTCAGGAACCTAGTCAAATTTGCAAAAGTGTGAACTATGAATTATTGGTCTTAAGAAAAATGCCCTTGACACCTATTTTATTTTTTAAAATTCTAATTGATCCAGGCAAGTATCAAAAACTTTATATTACTCAAATTGGGGTGCTTTTTTCTAGGGAATCGAATGCAAAAAGAAAAATCTAAATAAATTTTCAGGAACACAGTCAAATTTGCAAACACATGAAACTTGATTTTTTTAAGAAAAATGTAAATTGACACCTAGTTCTTTTACTAAAATTCTGATTGATCCAGGCAAGTGTCAAAAACGCTCGAATACTCAAATTGGGTAGCTTTTTTCTTGGGAATCGAATGCAAAAAGAAAAATCCAAAAAAAATTTCAGAAACACAGTCAAATTTGCAAAAATGTGAACTATGACTTATTTCCAAAACTTCAACTTTTTGTGATACATTATGTTAAAATGTTATTTGATCCAGCAGGGTGTTAACTAATTTTGCCGAACGAAATTCTTGGTTATTTCCCGGTTAAAAATATTAATTTCTTTTTTTTACTGAAAACAAAAATAACAAATTCCAATCTTTTTCAGAAACTTTCCTTTTTAATAATATAAAAAGTTATGTATAAGTATAATTGACTCAGAAATGTTGTAGAACTTTAAATTAAAAAGGTAATTTTTTTATTTATTTTCAAGAGTGCATCATATATGATTAATATTAAATATTTTGTTTTATATTTGTATTAAATGTTTAGTGAGTAATTTAGAGAAATACACTACAAAAACTGCACTGAGAAAAATAGAGGTTTGAGGTTAGAGTATCAAATTTAGAGAGTCAGTCTGACTTTTCAGAGATTTAAGTTTACACTCTCAAATAGTCTAATCTCTCGTCAGAGGGACAAATTGACACTCTAGAGGGCAGTCCTATAGTTTAACCTCAAATACAGTTAGTCTGACAGGTCTGACACTCCAGATAATTCAGTTAATTAACCCTCTATTTTTCTCAGTGTGGTGTCTTGTTGGTGTCTTACCGAAAGTCGTTTAGACATTTTCAAATGTCTTAAACACTGAATGTTTTAAATTATAAGACACCTTTTGCGTCTAAAAACGCAAATAAGACATTTAAGTGTCTTATACGAAGACACCAGTTTTTGCAGTGATAGATTAAAAAATTCACAAAATATATCTGTTAAATTTTTTTTCTACATTGAACTTTAATCCTAAAAGCATAAAATTAAATCATTTTAGCAAATTTATTGCCTTTATTGTATTTTTTTTTATTAATTCAGCAATGTAATAGAAACATTTTTTTCATAAAAAAATAAAAAGTTTTTACTTTTAAATTCAGAAATTTTCATAAAGTCGATTGACCGATTGACAACTGAATTTTAGTTCCCGACTATTTCCCGGTTTTCTCGACTATTCTCGTTTAAATTTTTTCCCCCGACTATTGTCCTGTTTTCCCGATTTTTCCGGTTAGTACACACCTTGTAAAACGATTAATACGTATTAATTCTAATACGATAAATTAATTCATAGTAAAAAAATTTCATCATGGTGCTATCTAGTGTTTGTCTGAACTTGCAAGATTCCATACTGGTGCTGAATGCAAACTAAACTACCACGAGTAATTTCCTCATGAAAACAGTAATTAACCTACTAACATTTAATTTATAAAATTATTCATTTAAAGCAATTAAAATTTCAACTGTAGTACACACCAGTTGAGAAATTGAAAAAGGTTTATTTAAAGGAGAGCTTTGTAAGCAAAGTAGGAATTTATGCAAATTTTTGTTTAAATTTATAAAGCAGGGGAAAAAATTTGACACTTGAAAGTAGCGATCAGTCCTTAAGGGATTATGCCTCCATGCATCTTTTTGAGAACAAACATATTTTTTACAGGATTTAGCGTTTTCTCGTAAATTTCAAATGGAGCGCTTAGTTCACTGTGATATTTTACACCTGACTTCCTCTTTCTTGTGTGCTTTCTGCATACTACAAGAACAGACGGTATCGAATGAACAGACTGTGAGGTTCTTTTATTTTTCAAAAATTCTCTCAAATATTGGAAGTGACTTTAAACTAGATACAATGAAAATATCTTTTAAAAATTAATATCGAAAGTAATTTAAAAAACCACACACAAAAAGATATATTAAGAATTTACTGGTGCAAAAGATTAAAAAATATAAATTTTGCAATTCAATGCACCTAAATTAAAAGCTTGTAAACTTCAAAGTATTGAAAGCTTTTGAAATTTCAAACTAAAATTGAAGTTTTTGCAAAAATATGTGCTACCTATAGATAAAGAATCAAATTATTCTAACAAAAATGAAAGGCTATAAAAACAACCTTAATTCAGAGAAAATTAATCTAGATAGAAAAAGTATTTTTTCACAATCAGTGATAGTGTCACTTGTGAAAGAGATGAATTGGGGAATATTGAGTTTTTCACCGCACACGTAATTTGAGAAACCTTTACATTATTTCGTATCCAAACACAATTCCTCTTGGAATTTGAAACCTCAGGGAAATCTACCCCTCGATTTTCTCTGAACGCGGTCAAATACTGTCGTAAATCTATAGCCCCTCTTACTCTAGGAAATGAAAAAATCAATGGCGCTTCATTTTAAAAAATCTGCATTTTTACAACCTAACTTCTATGCTATTGATACAAATCGAATTTTTTAGATTTAAATCAAATCCTACATTTTTGCTATCGCTATTTATCATTGCTTTCAGATACCCAATAATTCAAATTTAGATACAAACAAGTTTTAATGATTCACGAAAACTTATTTCAAAATTTTCGATTTTACTAAACTTTATAATTTTTCGAACTACAAAGCTTCAATTTTAAGATCCGTATTGGAAGTTGGTTAATTTTAGCAATTTCTTGAGTTACTTATACTAAGCTGTTTATGGTAACTAGAATGTTTTGGTTATCTAAACAACAATTTCAGTTAACTTAAAAAAATTCTAGTTAATTTAACCAGAAGAAAATAGTAAGAGTATATCTAACATTCTTTTCTGGTAAAGTGAGCCAAACATTTTATTCAGTAAAGGATAATAAAAAAAATTCAATCGTGAACGAAACTGTTTTCAAGGATAGGCAAAAAGTAGTATTCTCACGCTATTAAACAAGTTGTTCTTGGATTTTGGCAAGTTGATATGAAATCGAAACCAATGCAAGATGCATAAAAGTATTCATGGCTCGAAATCGAATTACTAGAGCGTCGCAAACCGGGGAGCCCTTGTTGAAGATTTCCATATCAACCCATCTTCTGAGCAAGAAGATCTCCTTATCCGTGACTTTAGCTGCTCGTGAAATACCACAAGCTGGGCGGTTGGGAGACATTTTATTTCTTATATAAGCTATTTTACTTTGAAATAGGACAAATGGAATTGCGCTACCACTCTTTCGTCCAGACGTGTCGTTCCTTGTACCATTTTCTAGACTTTCTTGTACACTTTATTCGTTATATTCCATATAAAATTCGCGGATTCTTATCAAATTAAAGTGTCCGAGACGACACTTTTTATTCTATTCAACTAAACTATTATCCACAGTTTCCGACAAAATTAAACTTTCACAAAAACTTTTCTCCGAACTTTGTATTTTGAATCCTGATGTACTATTTAGAAGTGCTAAAACATTTATCTCGAATTTCCAGTAGTAAAGATCGAGTTTGGTCAGACAGATGTCTTAATAAATAATTGAAGAAATCAATTGAAGATTAAATTATTCACTGTAATTTAAAATTTTGTTTTTTAATTGTTTAGTTTAAGTTTTAACTTCAAAGTGCAAAGTTCAAAAAGCAAAGTTTTAAGTGCAAAGTTTAAAGTGTAAAGTTTAAAGTGTAAAATATATAAACTCTAATAAACTTTTCATATATAAACTACATTTTTTATCTTATTGATTTGCACAAAATAAATAGAACCAGAGCACTTTCAAATTTTCAATATTTTAATCAATCTTGTAGACCCTCTTTTCAATCCAGCATCGGATGCAAAAGAAATGTCCGCTTAGTATTAGGAGCTAAAGAGGATCTATTTCACTCTACTTTGCATTCTCCTTGAGTTCATTTACACCCTGAAAATTCAGGCTCAAAGAAGGGTTAAATTTCGACTAGCTCTTCAATCAATAATCTATTGTTTTACACAAAACCTGAAGGGATAAAAATGATGCAATATAAAACTGTTTTTAGAATAATTTTTAAAAATTAATTCAAAAAGTGTTACTATTTCGCCACAATAAATTACAGATAAAATCTCAATTTTTATTGAAGTTCTCAGTAAAAAAAAATTTACAGAGAACCTAATTCGATATAAAGAATTTTTTGCGACTGAAACACAATTGAACGCAATTACTACTAAAACGGGCAAATCGTCAAGAACTTCAAAGGGATTATACGTGATATTTCGTATTCTGTTCTGAGTAGGAAAAGAGTACTAGAAAAAGAAAAGAGTACTCATCCATGAAGTTTACGTCTGTATTCGAGTTCATTCCCTTTCACGAACTACGGCTAAGCAAAAAGAAAGACAATGGATCGAGAGCGAGGCGAGGTGTATCACCCACTCTCGGATGTTGCATGCACGTGAATAGTCTGCCAATGGAGGTTCAAAAAGAGCGTTTAGGTCTATCGATTCCCTATTTTGAAGCGCTGCTGCTATTATATCTCTTAGCGCGTTTCGCGATCGACCTGATAAACGTGAGAATTGGCTGAAACGTGACGTTAATTGGAAAGCAATCGTATCCACGATCGATTTCAAATCGCCGATTTAGGATGAAACAATAGAAGAGAGCTTCACGTACATTTCATCCTCGTCTGTTAACTTTAAGCACAATAACATTTCTCATGAACATTTTTCTGTTTTTCCGAATAACTCTCAACGATCTTAAATTCAAAAAATCCATGTTAAATGTTCATTTTCATTACAAATTACAAAAAATTGGTTCCAATTAATTAATAGATCAATATTTAATTCTTATCTTTAAATTTAAATTAAATTATTCTTGACACTCTAAATTTCTTAGAGTGAGAAACCCACTCTAAAAGAGTGAACTTTCACTCCAATTAAATTCACTCCAAAAGTAGATACATCTACTTCTCATCTCGACTCTTTGCTTCGAGTGAATTTTCACTCTAATTGGAGTAAAAGTTCACTCTTTAAGAGTGAAATCTCACTCTTTTAGAGTAGTTTTCTCACTCGAAACGGAGTGACCCAATTTTCACTCTTAATGGAGTGAAATCTCACTCTAAGAAATTTAGAGTAATGTAATTAATCTGAAACACTAAGAATTCAACGTTTAATTATAAAATACTAAAAAAAATCAATGTTTTAAAAAATTAGAACAAGAAAAGCCTTGACAAAATTTACCTTGAACAATCGACTATAAATACAAAGGCATAAAAAAACTGAGATAGTACGTTTCTTAGCGTGTATTTGATAATTTGGGAAAAAGGATGAAATATCATATAGTTTTAAAGGAAAATGAATTGAGAATGCATACCAAGCATCCTTATATAAAGTGGAGAAAAAAGACTCGTCTGGAAATGTCATCAGAAATCCATAAATGGAAATCTAAGAAAAGGAACGAGAAGTACGTGGATCCAATGTGAATAGATATAAATCAAAATCAAGTTTCTATTCAATCTTCAACGCTTCGACCTTAAGCAACCAAGTCTTTTTTTTAACGACAGGAAAGACGACTCCAATTCTCTAATTGTGACGTGACATTGTCAGAATTTTTCCTCTTTAGTCTGGATTTTTCCGAGATCTCCGCACTTTCAAGATATTTCTTAAATAAAAGAAAATCCCTTTTCAAACTTAATTTAATTATTATGAAAAATACGAATTACTAATGCAGAAAATACTCGGTTGTGAAAAATAAGAATTTCTACTGCAAAAAACACTCGGATGTGTAAAATAAGAATTCCTGTTCACTGTTACTGACCTTTATTTTGAGAGGAAAATATTCATTTCGTGAAACGTAAAAGAAATTCTACGAATTTCAAGACCAACAGTAAAGAAATCTGTCAAGCGCTTTTTGTGTGAAGTTGAAAAACTAAAAAATATTTAGAGAATTTTTTAACTTCAAATGAAAAGCGCTTGAATGACAAATAAGGTTATTTGCGGAAAACAAAATTCCAAATTATTCACAAAAACTGTTTAAAAAATATTTTATTGAAATTTAAAAAAATTAAATACCTAATTATTAAAGCATTTAAGAAAATTGAGTAAGACTGAAATAGATGAATTAGAAAACGTGAGTTTTTAAAGTGATTTAAAAACAAGGAATATTCATAGTGTATAGAATGAGCAATAGAAATAGATAATCGAAAAAAGTGAAGAGAGAAATAAAGAAATAAAGACAATATGATAAAGAACAAGATTGTAGATTGAAAGCGAATTGAGAAAAAGTGAATTTGATAAAGTATCTGTAAGAGAAGATTTAGATGAAATTCTAGAGTTTCAAAAGTTAGAGACTGTGATAAGTACCTACACAAAGTGACATAAATAGAAGAAAATTGCATAGATAATTAAAAATAGAAGTTACAGTGAATACAATATAGTAAATGTAAATTAATTTTCTTAAATATATTGATAATGCAATAGGGAGAGAACTTAGAAGCTAAAATGCTTAAAAAGGCAAAAAATGATTCAGGGAATTAAATAGTATTGAAAAAGATTGAAAAGGATTAAAAAGGATTAAAAAGGATTAAAAAGGATTAACAAGCATTAAAAGAGATTAAAAGAGATTAGAAGAGACTAAAAGAGATTGAAAGAGATTGAAAAAGATTGAAAGAGATGAAAAGAGATTAGAAGAGATTAAAAGGAATTAAAAGGGATTAAAAGAGATTGAAAGAGATTGAAAGAGATGAAAAGAGAATAGAAGAGATTAAAAGGAATTAAAAGGGATTAAAAGAGATTGAAAGAGATTAAAAGGAATTAAAAGGGATTAAAAGAGATTAAAAGAGATTAAAAGAGATTAGAAGAGATTGAAAGAGATTGAAAGAGATTAAAAGAGATTAGAAGAGATTGAAAGAGATTAGAAGAGATTGAAAGAGATTAAAAGAGATTAAAAGAGATTGAAAGGGATTGAAAAAGACTGAAAAAGATTAAAAAAGATTAGAAGTTTTAAAAAATATTGAATAGAAAAGAAAAACAAGTCTAGATAAAAGAGATACGTGTTTACATCAAATTTCATAAATTTAAAAAATTATATTTTTATTGAAGCGAATTTAAATAAGAACTTAAGCTCTAATTTAACTGTTGTCATTGAAAAACTGAGAATAGAAAATAATTGACGTAAACAGAAAGGGATATATAGAAAGTGTACCTTTGTTAATCCATTAGATTACCAAAAAAGGATTTAATTGTATAAATTTTCTATAAAATTCTTTCAACAGAGAGCCAACAAAACCCGTGTTTCACGCGCCCTAGTGCAGGATTATTGCTGCTTGTAAATGGATTTATTAAATAAAGTGCAAACTAGTTTTTCCAACTGTGGGAGAAACGAAGCACAGAGAACAGGTTTTTGGATGAAAAAGTTGTTTCTCGCGCAAAAAAAGGCAAGGGTGAGACCTGAGTTTTCTCGAAGGATCGATTCTAGTTAGGGGGAGAAAAATGCTCTTCTACACAACGGGATCGCGAAATGCCCTCCTCTCTGAATGGATTTTAGGAAGGCTCTCATTCAACGAACCCACATTCTATTTTAGCCTTCCAACACTATTCTTTCCCAGGCAGGAAAGCTCTTCTAAGCCAGTTTCTCGTGTTTCACATTCTCGGGTGAAACAATTGAGTGCATCGTCCCTTGGGTTCCGGGAGATAGAACACTAGTGCATGTATCACATGAAGGAAACTGACGTTTCTACTTCAAACTACTTTAAAAACAGAAAGTTGATATTTCAGACTTTCATTTTTCACTACAAACAACATTTGAACCAAGGAAACATAAATACACACTTTCCATCCATTCTCCAAACATAAATGTTTTCTGAATTACCAAGTAAAATGAGAAAACACCATGTTTGATACTTGCTGATGTTTTGAGGCTTTAATCGTTTTCCACATCATATAATAATATAACATAGAATAGGAATTACTATTGTGGTTCGCCCCAAAGACGTAAATAGTATTTAACAGCATACAAACAATAAACAACGAAATTGTAGTGATGAAATAATGAAAAGTAAAATTAGAATAAAATAATTACACGACAGTAGAGTAAAATAAGGGAATCATTCAATTGTTTGATCGAATGGTTAATTTAAATAAATTACGCAGACAAGAAAATGAAACGAAGAACTAGAATGAAAAACAAAACTTACGAATATTAGTCTTTTTAAAGTGATAAATAAAAAAAGTAATGAGATCCACTTTTTAAGAAAAGGGAGTTTGTGAAAGTACTTAAAGCACTATAGATCCATTGTGAAAATCAATCCTCGGGTTTGTTCAATTATATCAAAGTGCTTGCTGCAGCAGCCGTAAATTTTACCGAGTCTGCAAAGTCGACACGAGCCAACCCACGCTCTTTCCAAAAATTAAAGTTCAAATCCATTAAAACTACAAAAAGATTAATTAAAGAAATATCCACATTGGACTGGTTCAGTAACCTTTTAATAGAAGCTTAATTCAGAAATTGAAACCTACTTAGATTTTAGCTTATACGTGTAAAATTAACCACTAAAATTTGAATAAATTATGCACCAATTAAAAAATTGAATAAATTAAATTTTGGACGAATGAAAATTTTCACTCAACTGACATGCAGACAAATAAAATTCAAACTAATTACAACCAACATTTTGATAAACAAAAGAAAATGAAAAATAAAAAAATATATAATACTTTGCAAACGAAATTTACGAATATACACACACGGGAAAGAAATCTGTTAATTTTCATTGCAAACTTGGAATTTAACAGGTGAAGCATTGAAAAAAAACATTTTTTGTCTTCTGCGTGTATTCACAAGAATTATACGTATAAGCTGATGTATAAAAATTTTATTTTAGTAAAATAAATGAGATTTTACTTTAAAAATAAAAATATCCGAACTGAGAAGAATATACCGATACAATCTGTATGATCTATATATATAATTTTAATTGTACAACGGAAAAGCAGTCTAGAAAAATAGTATAGCATACCAGACATGTCGAATAACTCTATTTTATAGATGCATACGAAATGTCTTATGTAGAAAACCTATAAATCAATCTCAACAACCATTTCCCTGCTGTACGTCATTAAAGTAGGAAATTTTTCTCTAACTCGAAAATAGAATTCTGCTTATTGACAATCAATGCACACATACAAGTATTACGACCACTTTTTCGATAATTTTATTTATACGCTGATAGAAAAGAATAAAAGAAAATCCTAAACATGTTACACCCTAGCAGGAAATTAAACTAGTCTATTATTACTCTAATAAGAACCAATCTATTTATTCTAATAACATTCTTTTTATTCTGATAAAAACGACCCCATATTTTTTATTAAGTCAATTTGCATGTAGATTCTTTTCAAATAATCTATACAAATGTAGTTTCGCTACAAATGATCAATTGTAATTTTCCTCACTTATAAAAATAATTGAAAACTAAAATAATACAATGAGAAACAAATCGTTCATCGCAAGTCGAATATGCCTATCTTTTTCTGAAAGTTTAGAAGTTACTTATGTATATTGGGGAATACGAAATACTCTTAATTATATTCCGCATAATTAATTTAAAAATAAAGTTGATTTAATTTATCTTGCATTAAAAACTTTAAAAATATTTTCAGACAAACTTTGAAATTGAGTGATAAGAAAATTATCTCAATGCAAAAATATCTAACGAAAGTTCATAATTATACTCTAAAAGTTTTAGTTGCTTCCAATTATTCATTTATATCGGCGCTTGATTAATTTCTTCTCGTTATATTGTAAGTTACTTCGAGGAGAATTTAATCTGTTTTACATTATTGATTACTAATTTTTAATAATGAAAAACAGTAAACTTTTTGTAATGTGTCAAGAAATTGTATATTTCAATAAAAAAAGGAAGTTAATTTTGCAAGACGTTTACCTTTACTACTTTATTTACTTTTACTACTGCAATTCTCTCAAGTCTGAGTAGAAAAGGTCAGTAACGGCAAGACAGCTTATTAAAAACTTCTGTTTTTCTAACTAAGGATAATTTAACAATTATTTGTAACTAATTTAAACAGTAACGGAATTATGAAACTTTCTACTGATATATACAATATTTTTAATAAACTATACTTAATTAAATTAATTTTATAATTAATAATTAAATATTAATTTTTATAGATTATATATAATTTATTTTCTTATTGATGTATATTATTTATTATTCTATTGGTAATTCTTCTGTAGTTTAAACATTGTTAAGTCAGTTTGAAAATAATTAAGTACATTTTTCAAACTTATATAAATACTTTTAATTCTAGATGAAATTTAAATATTTGCATTATTCTTGTTGTTGTTGTTTTGTTTTAGTTATATAATTATAAAAAGCAGGATGTAAACAAGATTCTGTAGACGGTTTGTAAAGTTTTGCAAACATTTACAGGTGGAAAATTGAACTCTGCAAAGAGGTTTTAAATTTTCTTGTCCAAACTTCCTATTGCTATTATACTATTACACCAATAACTTATTGAACATTGAAAAAGTAGGAAACAAGTTTAATATCCGTTTTCCTCACCAACTTCAGATTACTTTATGACACTCTGAACATGACAGTTGAAAAATGTGTTTTGTATTTAACCAATAAAACTCTTAAACACTTTTTTTCCTATTATATATAAAATAATTCAAAATGTACTATTTATCGTAAAATAATTAACTTCGGAACTAAACTTTTCAATGACGAAAAACCACTTGCAAGACCTTTTCATTCTACTCTCTTTCATCACTTCAATTAGCAGTAAGCAAAATGTTGCATTAATAATAAAATTTTGTAATTTTATAAATAACTTTTGTTTACATTTTATAAAATATTTTTATTCACATTATATTTGTATAACTCGAAATGTATTTTCTACCCAAAAGCATTTGACTATCAGCATAAAAGCGAATGGTATAAACAGTATCCAGATTGCGCTGGGAAATCTCAGTCGCCTTTGGATATTAACACAAACCAAATAAAAAGAGAAATCAAGAATCCAATCAGATTCAAGGGCTATGGTTATAAACCAAGAGAAATGTATCTGAAAAATAATGGTCACACTGGTAGGCAAATATCCACAGACCATTAAACGAGAAAGCCAATAAAAAATAATTAAAAATCATTTCTAAAACATGTTCTATCTATGGAACAATTAATTTTTGGAGTAAAAGACAAAATTATTTTCGAAATAGTGGTAATTCATCCTGTATATTCATCTGAAGAACCTAGTATGGAAGGTGGATCTCTTAATGGAACGTACATTCTAGACAGCATTCATTTTCATTGGGGCTGCAGAAATAACAGAGGGAGTGAGCATACTATTAATGGAAAGCAGTAAGACCTTTTTTCATGATTTAGAATCTGGGTAATTACTCAAAGGTGTTTCCTAAAAATACACTCGCCTTTTGTCACAAATTCTTTCTTTAATTATTCTCATTAATTTGTTTCCCTTTATTTTATTTTTTGTTTCTTTTATTTGTGCTTCACTCATTGTCAGTATTATATATTGCTTTACTTATAATGATAATTATAATAGTTTGTTATTAATAATACAAAATAAAAAAGAAATACTCTTTGAAAAATTGCATTAAATCTAAAATGATGTAATTAATAATTAAATCATCAGTTTCCCTCTGGAAATGCATATGGTACATTATAAAGATAATTACTGCTCAATTCAAGATGCTCAAAATAAGCCGGATGGTTTAGCAGTAATTGGCATTCTTTTTAAGGTAATTTTTTATTTTATTTTCTATTCAACTAGCTTCCTTTCTATCATAAAATAGTTTTTATATCTGTTCTATACTACAAGACATTTTTTAGCTCTTTGATCAATCAAACAATTTTCTGTTACATAATTAACAATTATTTTCTACAAATAAACATTTTGAATTTCTTTTCTATTATAAAAATGTTTTCTATCGTAAAAAAATTATTTTTTACTTTACAACAATTTGATTTATCTTATGCTATAAACACTTTCCATTTATTTATAAATAAAATTTTTTATATGTTCACATTTAATATTTACAAGGATTATTCAATAATTTTTAGTGTTTGATAGTTCTTTTTTGAGATTTATTTTTAGAGTTATTTTTTAGAGTTATTTTTTAGAGTTATTTTTTAGAGTTATTTTTTAGAGTTATTTTTTAGATTTATTATTTAGATTTATTATTTAGAGTTACTTTTTTAGAGTGCTCTTATAGATTTGCAGCAAAACTGACGGATCTACGCTAAAGCCAATAGTGGAAAACTTGTTTAAAATAAAAAAAACAAATCAAAAATATTCTATTGCACCGTTTTCGTTAACAAATTTCAATTTAAAAGAAGAAAATAAACTAATCACTTATCAAGGATCGTTAACCACTCCACCATGTTCGCAAAGTGTAACTTGGCTATTAGCTGCGAAAATTCGCAAAGTGACTGATGATCAAGTAAGAAAATGTTTTCTTTCCTCGCGAAAGAAATTTGCTTGATTTTTGAAACACTAAAAATTACTGCATATTGAAAAAAGTGCAAAATTCTAAAAAATATGCAAAATACATTTAATTTCTAAGTCATTGAAATTTTTGCTAATTTGGAAACTTTTAATTTTTAAATCGTTAAAAAATTAAAATCATCCAAGAATGTTTAATTAGTTATAAATTTGTTATAAATAATACTTGAGGTTCTTAAAACTTTTAATAATTTAATTGCGCAAAAACAACAACATTAATAATTAATTAATAATATTAATAGTATTAATAGTAATTAATAATAATATTTTCATTTAAAGATGACTGAATTAAGGAAAATAAAATTCTTGCATGGCGATTTTGAAAATTACAGACAAGTGCAACCAATAAATAACAGAGAAATAAGTATTGTTGAAACTTTTGATATGCACCACAAATGTAGAAAATCGCGTGAATAAAGTTGCCAAACATATTAAAAGAAAGGGTTAAACTTAATAAAATTGTTTTAAATGTAATATTATACCATTAATTTTTAAAAAATATTAAAACTGTGTATATGTCAAAATCGGATTTGAGAGCAGGAAGTAAAGCTCCGAATACGAGAAACGTCATGAAGATTTTAAAACGAAAAATTTTTTGATTCGTGTTTTGTCAAAACAACGACAGAGAAGAAAAAACTCCAACGAATCGAAAATCAATAAATATATTAAAAACTCTAAATGAATCATTCTCCTGCAAAATGATCAATAAATATCAAAGGCATAGAAAAAGGATAAATTATCCGGCTGATTGCTTGAAGATAAAACTCCGCTTAACAATAATAAATTACAGATATAATGAAATTCAAGAGAAGCAATCATTTTTAAAAATTGAGGAAACGATTGAAGGTTGAAGATGCTGGAGAATCTATCATGTGTATAGGTACACGGGAAAGTAAAACTTTGTTTCATCGATAGCCCAAGTGTAGGAAGGCGTAAAGCAATAAAGTTTTCTGTAAAACTTCCTTTATTGCAGTTGAATCGAAGTTTTTGGTTTCCGAGTTATTAGACGACTATTTATGAGCGAGGCTACCTGCTGGCTGCTGCTACAGTTTATACTATTTACGAGCTTGAGTGCTCTTCGCTGAATCATATACGTTTATTCTCTTGTGATAAATTTACAAGCATTATCTGAATGTAACATGAAACGAGGTACGAAATTTCCATTCATTATACACTACAATAATAATTATACATATAGGTATGCATCTTTCGCCGAATTTTGAGCTTATTAGAGTGTACTAATCCTTAACCAAATTTAATATTGTGTGAATTTAATACCGCTGTGTATAGGTTAAGTATTAACTTAATTAAACAAAAAGGTGATTAAACTAAAGAGGATTTAATTTAAAGTTTGTCTAGAGCAAAAGTGATTAATTGAAAATTAAACATACATTTAAATAAATGATAAATGATATACAGTCAACTCTATGAATAGTGCTACTAAAACTCTACGAATAGTGACACATTTCTTTTGTTTGCACTCGAGTGTCCTTCGTTTCCTTTGTGCAAATCTACGGCACTATTCGTAGAGTTGACTGTATCCAAAATTTTACGGCTTACTTCATCTGTCTTAAATCTTATGTTTTATGTCTTAAGTCTTATACATTGTCTTGCCTCTTGTGTTTTCTTATCTTTCATGTATAATTGCTTCTAAAGCCTTAAATCATCTTAGTACAAAAAATAAAACAAAACAATTTTAAAAAGCATAAGTTTTGGATTTAAAAAGTTGAATGTACAAGACACAGATTGTTGGATTGAGAATAAAATTTAAAAATTGGAAGCTTTTAAATTTTGGGGGACAGTATATCAGAAATTTCAGTCTTAATGATACAAAGGGAATTAAGACAGTTTAATTTCAGTTCGTCAAATGTTAACGCCTGCATGTGGCAGTGACGTGGGCAAAAGGGACTATACACAACGTTTACGATCTTCAATGGAGACTCCATTCTGACTAATTAGAACACGGATCAGAAAATAATTGGATACAAACGGACAAAGGAACTCAAAGCTGATTATAAACCAAACAGACGTTTCCCTCATCTCAGCTCTGGTCCAACCCGTTTGATATCAGTTCAAATTCAGTTCTCACTTTTTTCGCTTGACCAAGCGTGAAACCATTTTTGAAAAGGAAATATACCAAACACTTGAAGCAAATTTGTTCTTAACTTTGTAATTACTGCTACTTATACTATATACACGCAGCTGTACACTATTTGTAATTTTAACTCAGAGGGATTGCAAATTGCAATTGATGAATAGAATGAATATCTTAAGATTTATGAAAATCAAGCAAATCTTTTATAATTCTTGATAATTTAATTCTGTACTTAAATTTAAAGGGATATTAAAATTTACAAATTTTAATCTCTTCCTATTCTACCTGATTCTACAAAGGGGTTTTTCTTATTATGTATAATTTTATCCACTATAATTAATTTCTATTTCTGAATCAGTGGACAAAAAAAAGATAATTCAAAAGATGAAATTAGTGATAGAAATTAATAGAAAAAGAATGAATAACAATGGATAGAAATTGATAGAAATTGAAACAATTTATAGAAAATTGTAAAATTCTATTCCATTCTATTCTAAATTTTTTCATTTGATTCATTGGTTTATACATTTGGTGTGATTTGATTACTTTTAATTTCGAAAATTTAAACTTTTAATAAAGACCTCCTTGTAAATGATGAAAATCCAACAAAAGAGGAGACGTGAAACATTGATTCGATTAAATATTCATAACCATAAAACTCACAACCTTTTTTTACTTTCCATCAGACAGTTCTACATATTCATGTTCTTCAGATTCAAAGATTTGCTACGAAAAGGAATCACGACCTCTAAAAGCGAAAGTTTCTATGATAATTGCTTTCAAGTTTTACATTCGCATCGTACTTTTCTTTAAAAAAAAATTGTTAAAAAGTTTCCTTTTACGATATGTATACTTGGAAATTTACATTTTTTTAAGTTATAAATTAAACATTTATCTTCATCACAGAGAAAGTTTGTTGGTTGAACAACTTGATTTTAAATTTCTTTTTTTGAATATTAATTTGTAAAAAAAACAGGAAGGGTTTTGAATGAATTGTGCCAAAGCAATGTATCATAAAACGAATAAAATGAAGATAAACGTGGAAATAAAATGAAGATAAACGTGGAACTCATCAATTGCGGAAATATTTGTGGATTGTGTTTAAAAATTAAATTTAAATCAATCGACTCACCAATGACCAATTCGGAGTTTGGACTTAATCAGCACCCTTTTTGAAGCTCTGCAAGAAAAAGTTATAACACACATTTAGAAAATAAGTTTTGTAAATATATTTCTTCTTTTTTGAATTAATAAAATATGTAAATTAGAAGAAATTATAAATTTTTTAAACTAACAGTTATCTTCTCTCTGCTTCGACACAGTAACTGCTTTCGAAAAATTATTTTCACTGACACAAAATCACACAGAATTTAAAACAACACGAATGAACTCAAAATCACAAAAAAAATTTAGAACATAAAAAAATGTTTACATAAAATTTTAGTGTAAAATTAAAATAAATCTGTAGTTTTTCAAATAATTTCGCTCACTTATAAAAAATGAAAATTTTGTCAAAATATGTAAATAAAAACAATAATTTAGTGTAAAATATCTAAATAATGTATTTTTTGTTTTTGTTTTGTTAAATTAGAAAATTCTGACAATTTATAGTATTTAGTCATTAAATCTTAATTTAGGCAACTTTACTAAATTTAAATGGCCAATAATTATTGTTTTTAATTTATATTTAATATAATATTAATAATAGTTATAAAATATTTCTTTTAAATAATATTTAACAGTGTTTGAAATAAATTTTTAGTTTCACGATTCAACGCGGTTAAGGATTACTTCCGACTGATGCAAAATTCTGATTTCGAACTGAAGTAAATAAAGGTCCTTAGCTGAAGGATGGATTGTAAATAAACTTTATTCCAGGGAATATTCTGACCTGACAATACATATATGTAACACAAAGTTGATAATACGCTTGAATTTTAGGTTCAAAATTTAAAAATTAAATAAATTTAAAAATGAAACTTTTAAATTAATTATTTACTATTAATGTTTGTTACGTACTTTATTATGTTAAATATTATTAACCTTTACCTATCGTTTATTGTTCCTTATAAAATTAAATTAAAGCATTAATTGTAATAATTTGTAACAAAACTATTTAAAAATAAAAATGTTGCAAACACAAAATAAGAAATTAAAAGATTTGACAAAACTCTTTTGTTAATTTAATAACAAGTTTGTACGTATTTAAAATTTAAATTTATAATATTGTAAATTAACTACAAATTGTTTCTCAAACACCGGAACAAATCAAGCATTTTTATTTATTGTTTAATAATTTTTAATAACTTAAAAAATTGTTTTAACATTTGAATTCAAATTTAAATTTTTCGGAATATTTTTATTTTACTCTGGTGTTAAAAGTTGAAAGTTTTTACATTATCGACTGTCGATATTCAAAGAAAATAATAAATTAACAATAAAAGCATAAAAATCAACAGCAGGTATAGGAATTTTAAATCTTAAAGCTATTAAATATTAAAGACTTACGTTTTCAAAACAATGCTACTTAAAAATAATTAATGTATTTTAAATTATATAAATAATTTACCATCTGCAGGTAACAAGTAAAATAACGATTAGTTTACAACCTTCGCCACAAATGGCAGCAGTAGGATAATTTTTAAATTCATTTATTTTAAAACCTTTGTTTCATTGATATCTATTCTATTATTTAATTTTAACTTTATTTAGTATTTATCTTTTCAATTTAATTATTATTGCTAAGTAATTAAATGTATTGTTTATTTATGTAAAGTACAAAATTGTTTCTATTTATTTTTTTATTCAAACTAAATTCTTGGTAATTTCTTTTTAAATTAATTTTAGTAGTCAAATCGAAAGTGTTATATATTGTAATTTGTTTAATACATTATTTAAAGCGTTTTGTTTTGCAGTTTCTAGTAAAATTTTCATTCATAAAAACTTTTCGTTGTTTCTCAAGCTCTCTCTAATCTAATGTCTTCACTGAAAGGGGTTTCCGTTTTTCCTGTGCATCTTTTTTCATAATTTTTACGTTTACAACAGTCACAGCAACAATTAGGTTCGCGTGGTTCATTGAAATAACCTTTTTTATGTGAATGCGGTTCTGATTTTTTCTCCTCTGTATTGCAATAATAAGGTACAGTAGGATCCTACAAAACATTTTAATGAAAAGAAAAACGTTCCTTTTTAAAATCTCTTTAAAATTTGAAAAAATTTAATTTTCTAATTCAATGTTAAACTAATAAATTAAATTATATACTATTAATATCATAATTAGCAAAGTTTGGTCTTATGTTATAATAATAACCCAAAACGAGTTACAAATAAAAACTTATTTTTTATGAAGCAAAAACAAATCCACATTGGTTTTTTTTATAAAAAAAATCATCTAATCTATAAATGCTTTTTAAATCAATTTTAATAAATTCAAAACTAGTAAGATTAATAAATTCAAAACTTTTTGTCCACATTTTCAAAAGTAATTTAATTAATCGAGTAACAAAAAAATTCTTAAAATAAAAAAGCAGCTAAAAGAGTTAAAATAAGTATGTACCAAAAATTATTAAAATAAATTTGTTAAAATTAAAATAACTCTGAAAATAAATAAATAAATAAATTTAGGAAATTCCTATTTGTAAAAGAATTACAATCTGAAAACATTTTTAATAAATGCACTTTTTATCAATTTTTTTTTAATAAATAAAATCTTACCTGCATTAAGATTACACAAGCAGGTGGTTCTTCTAGTGAAGGACAATTTTCCAATTTCTTTTGAGAATCTGAACTCTCTTCTGACTTACTTTGAGAACCTTTACCGTCTTCTATTGTCCTTTGAGAATGCTGACTATCTCCTGAATTCCCCTGAGAAGCTGAACCTTCTTTTTTCTGAATTTCTGCTTCACTATTTATTTTTTCTTTTAAATCATCTTTTGACGAAGTTGAACCTTTCCTATCAAACTTTTTTTTAGGATAGCAGGGATTTTTTGTGGAACTCACTCCCCACTCGACACTATTATTAACTGAAATTCAACAAGTTTTTAAAATAGAAACATTTCTTTTCAAAACGCTCGAAAAATTTGTTAATTGTACATTAGGGTTAAGAAACAATATAGAACCTACAACATTCGTAAAATTTATCAAATACACTTTTTTTAGGATCGTTCATGTTACGCAATTTAACCTTTCTTTTTTAATTTGGACAATTTCCTTTCAAGTTTAATTATTTATTTTATTTTTCTAATTTAACATTTTTTTGCTATTTTTTTAACTTAGACAATTTTGTTTATTTACAAATTTTAATTTTTTTGAGAGGTGAAATTTTGAACCAAAGAGCCAAAAAATGTGTCAACTTATAGAATGTGTCAAAAAAAGTTGAAGAATTGCCAATTTGAAATTTTGTTTCCTAATTTACAGAATGGGCATCAAAATTGTATAATTGTTTTGCGAATTATTTTGTATTGAATTAAAATTGTTAAATTTACTCTAATTATAACAAATAATTCACAAAAATGCACTTTTACATTTTTAACACAAATTTAGTAAAAAAGTAATAAAACAAAAATAGAGATAAAATGGTCAAATGAAAATTAAAATCATAACTTGAATATATTTTTCATAAATTGCTTCTATATGGACTGCTTTATTAAAAATCGAATTAAAGCTCTGAAAAGTGCATTTATTCATTACCCGTAAATAATTAAATATCCCAACATTAAAGGCTGGTAGGGAAGCTGTGGTCCATCCGACAATTATTATGCAGTCACACTCCGATAATAATGGTCCATTTGGACCAAACCGTTGCGTTGGCGTGACCTCTTCTTGCAAAGACGGAATCGTCATCAAATTTAGAGTGCGAAATTATGTCAGCCCGTGCTCCGACTTAAACAAAAAATTATAAACAACGCAGTTTATTATCCAGAGCGAACATTAACAGCATGGAAGCATGACTGGGAATTAGGTGAAGTCCATAAAGTGATTTTTCTCTTTTTGCAATTTCGTCTCTTCACAGATTAGAGTTACACAATTGCATATTAAATTAGTAATGATTTAATTATTATATTTATTATTATTATTGTTATTATGTTTTTATAAATATTTTTCAATTAATTCGATCAAAAACCACTTGAGACCTTTTCACTTTTTACGCATAGTAATTATTTGATTATTACATTTTTGTAGAATAATTGCAATCATTATTCGATAATTATTAAGTCATAATTGTCGATAATTAAGTCGATAATTGTTAGTAATTCTATTACGATTCAATTGTCATTACAATTTTGTCACATCTTCAAATATTATTTAATTAATTCAGTGTTACTTTATTAAATCATTAAATTGCAATAAAGAATAGCTCGTTTTATTATAATTTTAAAAAAGTGTCTCCAGAACTTTAAACTACGCATTTTCAAATACAATTTTTTAACGAGTGGTTATTTGAAATCTTTAGCTCGTTTTTAAATTTATTTCAATTTTTTGAACAATTTGTTTAAATAAAATTACACTATTAACCAAAAAAGTACATACGATAATGACTGAAATTTGTTTCATCCCATTTTATGTTCTTTTTGTGTGTTACTTTCGTAAAGTTTTAGAGACTCTTTCAGAATAAAATATACAATTGTTTATTAAAATTGAATGATTAAAAAATTCACGAGCTAAAGAAAAAAAAAACTGATAACGAAATACATAAAAATCGCTTTTTATGCAAGTAAAAAATATTTTAATGCATAGCATTAATTTTTGCTGACTGTCGCGCGACTAATGCTTCAAATAATTTAATAATATATTTATTTAATTATTAAATCATTAAGTTATTAAAGTTTTAGTTTTTATTGAGTTATTAAAACGTTGAGATAAAGTAGAATTAAGTTCGCTTTGGAAATTAATGATTCGGTAACTATCGTTAAATACTGCAAATTTACACCGTTATGGTTATAACAAAACATATTTAACTTTTATCTTTATTGCAAAATAGTAATTTAAGTGTCAAGTTGAGCATTACTTATTATTACAATTTTCGGTATTAAGCTATATTAATTAGTTGTAATTAACTATTAAAATTTTGAGAATTTTTCTAATCTAGATATTTACAATGCTCGTTTAATTTATTATAAATTTGTCAAAACAGGATTTTTTAAAACTATACTACTTTTTTTAAGTTAACAAATCGTTTACAAGATAAACTTTTTTGAGCAAATAAAGAAAACAATCTTGAAATAAATATAAAAATAAATAAATAATTCTGCATCCTGCATATCACTCATAATATATTGTATAATTGTTTCATGGTAAAATTTCTAACATAGAATTATTCTTTTTCCATAATAAAAGGCATTTTCATATATAAACAAAATTGTGTTTCCATAAAAAATGAATTCTAGCTATTTGAATTGAAGCAATATTGAAGTTATTTGAATCAGGGCTTTTAAAAATTATGCAACTCTCCTTGCATGCTCGTAAAACTTTCATACATGCTTGTAAGACGGGTTGCATTTACATGTCAAATAAAATGATCAAAAATTAAATAATTTAAATGCGAATTTTAAATAAAATTTTGCAAAGTTTGAAATGTATACTCATTCACGAAACAATTAACAGATTGGTGGAACTATACCCTCTCTCTTTAATGGAGGTTGGTTTAAATAGAAACCAGTCAAGTTGCAATTCATTAGTTTCTTGAATCAATCGCGAATGAAAAGGAGTCAAATAGTCATGCTTTACCTAGAAATGTAAATGTGACAAAATATTATTATTAATAATTTATAATTTTTATTATCCAAAATATATATAAATATTAAAAATAATGATAATAATAATCATCATTGTCATCAATTTTCCTGATAAGAATACGCAAAATCTTTGCACATTTTATTTTTGTAAACAATAAGTAAACAAAGTGCAATTAAATTAAAAAATCACGCATAAGACATTAATAAATAATTTATTATAATATATAATAATTAATTAAATAATAATATAATAATAATTATTATTATAATAATTAAAATTATATTAATTAAACAATAAAATACTTTATTATAAAAAACTAATCAAATTAAAAAACTTTCAATTCGTTTCCAAATAATAAGAAACATTAAATAAATCAATAAATAAAATTTGTAATCAACAAACAAAATTTATTTTCATTAATAAGTCAATGGACTTTTGTCACATTTGTATTTTCAGTTTTGCAGATTGTTTAATAGACTCTAGTTCACTGGGATAAGTGTGTATTTGTGTGTTACTTTAAAACAGGAAATTATAAACTTTAGTGTACATTTTTTGTGATTTCTACTGGAAATTAAAAGTGAAATGTGAACGAAATATAAAAGCGTCTAAAAAGTGACAAAATGTTTATTCTTCGACGATAAAAACACGATTTGGAGTATAAAACTTTTTGATGGACTTCTAGATATTTAGGTGAAAAAGCAATAACTTAATTTTTATTGTTTTCAGTTTGATTGAAAGTTTTTTTGTGAAAAAGCTTATAAATACTTTGCATGCAAAATATTTAGTTGTAAAAACATTTGCATGATTATTTTTTCATTCAACTATATGCCAATTTGCAAATTACCAAAGACCAGGTATTCTAGAAATTAAAAACCAACTATTATAAATTTGTTTATAATTCTGTCTGAAGCCTCTTATTTTTATTAATTAATTTTTGAAACTTGTTAATTAAATGTAAGTAATTATTGTATTACTGAACAAATGTACAATAGATTCTGTTAGTGCCACTAAATCCAACGAATAGTGCGGCTTTTCTTTTGTTCTCACTCGAGTATCCTTTGTGTCCTTTGTGCAAATTTGAGGCACTATTCGTAGAGTTGACTGCATTTATTTATTATTGACTATTTATTGATTGATTTGTCTACGTTTATTAAGTTAATTTTGATTCCTGATTTTCACTTTCCTTATTAATTCTAATCAAATAATAACATTAATTTAAATTTGTTTCTAATAAATTTCAAAACTAAAAAAAGTCGTTTGCATTCGTCTCAAAGAGCCACAAGAATTCTAATAATTTTTTTTTAACTAATATTTATTATTACGACACGCTACATAAATTATTGGTTATTCAATAGCTCATTGATTAACACGGTTGCATTTGAAAATTATAGCTAATGAAAAGTAATAACTAGTAACAGTAATTTTTCTATGGGACACCCACTCAAGCAAAGCTAACTGAACCATTGGCTGCAGAATAAGCAATTGATCCTTTAAATCTAAAATGCCGTTATTAAAATTAATATTCAGTACTAAATAACTATAATTTCTTTTCATTTGCTCTTCAATTAAACAAATTTTAACAAAATATATTTTATTCAAGTTTTAAAATCTTCCACAAAAAAATGTTTTTGATACTTCAAACTTTTTTTGAAAATTTATTTTTATTTTAAAAAATAATGATTTTGAAATGAAACAATTTAAAAACACAATATTTTTGCAAATTTCAGGAATATGAAGTTACGATCGACGTTGTTTATTATTAGTTTAGAAACGTCTTTAACTTGGATATGTTTAATAATTACTGGATTATTAGACAATTGCATATTTGCTGAAGATAGTGTTTATGATAATACCGACATTAATTATATTATGCAAAACACAACAGAAATTAGTAAATCAATTCAAAATTCATCAACGGAAAGTCCGCCTGATTCAGATAGAAGGGGTCGAATACTGCATAATATAGAATACATGCTGAAACAGGTAATGATATTTTCAATAAAACATTTTAAAAAATTCATAATGGAAATTGAAATACGTTAAGCTGTAGAACTGAAAAGTAAATTATTTACGTTCATTATACTAAATAATAACACATAGTATTTTTTCATTACATCATTATATAATTTTTATTACAATTATTCATTGTTCACAAAAAAATATTCCAATTTTGTGATTTGAAAAATAATTAAAATCAAAAAATTGTTCACAATAAAATACAAGTAATATTTTAAAAATAATGTCAGGATAAAAATCAGAAAATGAGATCAATTTTTCAGGAAGCTTCTGAAAAATTATCAAATAATAGTGACTCAGAGAGTCGATCGTTTGAAAAGGAAGACACGGTACGAAAAAATCTAGGTAAACTCAATTTCAACAAGAAAGCTGCTCTGCAAAGCACAGCGCGTGTCTACAACAAATCTCCAGCTCAAGAAAAAAGAGGGACGAATTACGATGCTCCCAGAAAGGGACCTGCAGAAGTTAATCAGTACGATACTCCAGATTACAGAGGTAAGAAATGAAAAAAATTGACGAAAAATGAACCAAGTATTTATTATAAACGTGAATGAAAGAATAAACGTGAAAAAAATGTTATAAAGGATTAAAGAATTGTTATAAACTTGGACAAAAGAATTATTCTAAATCTGAAAAGATTGTTACAAATCTGAGCAAAGTAATTATTTTAAAATAAAATGAAGAAATTTAGAAAACTTAAAAACTCAAATATATGTGAATGTTTGAAATTAAAATTCTTTTACAGATTATTACCAACAGCAGGAATCAGCAGCTGCAGCAAATGATTACACAGAAGGATATAGTACAATACCCTCAAGTGCTTATATTGATGAATACAAGGAGTTTAAGGATTACAAGGACTATGCTGAGGAGCAAGATGCGCAGCACTGGCGCAACTCTCATTATTCTACATCCGGTGGACCGGCTTCTTACGGATGTTCTTGCTACAAACAAACATCACCCCCACAAGTTGCAAGCAACAGACAAGCTTGCGACAATTTAGGCGCAACTTTTCTACAAACTTTACTACTGCTCCTTGGCAATCTTTGGCAGTTAATTCAGATCGCAGCAACAAGTGCCTTGCCCTTTGTGATACCCATTCTTTTGCTGAAACTCATAATTGTACCTATAAAAATATTCAAATTCCTTCAACTCATCAAGTTCTTCTGCAAGCTCTTTATCATCCTACCATTTCTTATTCGTGTTATCTATCCCGCGATATCCGATGGTTTGGGGATCGAAAATTGGTTTTACTCAAAAGATCATCATCCTGATCATGACTACGACCACTCGGAAAGCAGAGATGAGAGTAACGGAACTGGAACCTGGCACAGTGACCTCAAAGAATATATTCAACATTACAGTAGCTTTGCAGACGATGCTCTTCTTCGCTCTTGTCCCAGTAAAGTGGCCTGTGAATTAGGAGCTTTCCTTTCAACCACCACAAACGTACTTCCGGATAAATTGTCCAAGTATCTGATAGAGCAAGCTGAAGAAGCTGAGGAGTCTGAAAAAACGATAAAAACGGACAATACATTGGAATCGGAAAAAGAAAGTGCAATCAGAGCTTTTATTATTTCACTGGGAAGAAAGTGGTCCATGGAGCAATGTGCCGTTTTTACGTGTAGTCTGGTTCTCTGAAACAAGTGCTAAATTTTATCAATATAGAGAAAACAGATAATAATAATAATACGAAAAAAAAACGGAAAATGAACAACAGAAAACGTGATTAAGAGAATATTTTTAATTCACCTAAGAAATTGTATCAATAAAAAAAACTATCATTTCTGCATTGCTCATTCTAACTTAGTGATAATAAAATCACATATCAATCAACTTATGTCCTCTAAAACCTAATATTATGCAAAATAAATCAGAATGCTTAAAACTAAAACAGAACTATTAAATATTTATAAAACTATTATAAATATTAATAATAATGAAATAAATAATACGTGAAATTAAAGTTCCAACTGACGAGAAATAACCAAAAATTAGTGAAAATGCTGTTTTGAAAACACATTTAAACAAATTTATTTTTAATTAGTTGTGCATTTAAAAGAATAATTGAAAATTCTTACTATTTTATTGTTAACTACATAGAATGTGTAATAAGCATACACTTCATTACTAGAATTCAGTATAATATGAAGGAGAACACCATCCTAAAAGTTTGGTACCAACAAAATAGATCAAATTTCACCACGTAATAGACAGAATTACACCTGAATATTATACAAGCAGTTGTTTCAAACTCAAACAATTCTTGACATTCTGATATTCTTTAAAAAGTTTATCATTCCTGTATCACAGTTAAAACTTTTTTTTTCATTTTTGTATAAATTGCAATTTTAAAAATGTACGGGGGCATTCCCTTGATAGAAAAGTGTACTATCAGTCAACGCATTTTGTTCCTCGCGTTATTTTTCTTTCCTTTATTCAAACATTTCCTTTTTTAAATATTACATCGCCATCCTGAAATGGAAAAATGCAATTTTCAATCATTCGTTTCTCAAATTGTTTTAGATAAAAATCCTTCACTGAGAGAAAAATATGGTATCGGGTAGCATATAATGATTGCGTATAACCATATTTGGTGCTGCAAATAATAGTGCTCATAAAATCTAGATTGTACTGAGTAACATCTATATTGTAAGAGGTAACATAGAAAACTCTTGTAACATCTTTGAGGCACCCAGTAGCATGATACTATACTGTGTAACATATTTTTACCATCAAATTTGTACCACCAATTTCTCTCAGTGTTATAAAAAATCCTTTTCATATGATAATAATATTAAAAAACAACTTATCCATGAGGGAGGAAAAGTAATAATGATATTTAATTCATAGTTCAGGAAATAATGTTCGTAAATTCATGAATAAAATGTATCCGTCCATTGTTAGAAACAAAGTTTTTGCCGTTGGAATACATTTCAACAAAAGAAAAGTATTATCTGAAGAATAAATTCAATTTAATTGTTTTAAAATAAAGCAAAGAAAGAAGTTGCAACTTTAAAGAAAAAAAGTTACTTTGGGAGTCACATGTTAAACAATTGTTTTTATATATAATTTTTTTTGTTTTTTTGTTTTGAAGTTACCTTGGTAGAGTGCACATTTCACATGATGATAGTTCACCAGGATTCAAGAAAGTGCAGTGTGAACAAGTCCATAAAGGTTCATCGGCAGGTGGATTAACTGGGCCAGGTCCTACGCCAATTCCAACTCCTGCAATACTTGAGGAAGACGACGAGAGGCTGTTATTCCCAAATGTAACTCCTGGTGAAGAATGAGAAGAAGCCGCAGTTGCAGATATTAATTGGTCAACTGTCGCCCAGTGCTCAGAGTGGGCCCATTCTGTTGCTTTTTGTCTATCATTATTGCGAATCGCCTCCAAAAGAGGAGCCATATGGTCCTGTTAAAAATATCAAATAAAAAAAATAGTTATTAAAAAAAATTAAGATAATTATGCGGAATCAAACATCGATTTATTGAATTAAAGTACTTTTTACTAATATTTATTAAATATCAAATAACAAAGTCGAATAACAAATTTAATTTATTTATTTAAATTTAATTTCATTATTCACTTTAGTCTCAATGATTTATATTGATTGAAATTTGGATAAATTAAAATTGCAGTTAATTGACTTTCGAATCAATAAAAATTAAACTAAGGAGAATAGAAGAAAATCAATAGACATTAGGAGCAATTGTATTTTAAACCTTTTGATTTCAGAATATCTATAAATTTATAGAATATCGAAATTTATATATTAATTCAAATATATTAATTCAAATATATTAATTCAAATATATTAATACAAATATATTAATAGAAATAGCTAATACAAATAGCTAATACAAATTTATTAAAAGTTGAACCAAATCAAAGAATCGAGAATAATTATAATCAAATGAAAAGTAAGTTTTCATCAATGAAAATTACATATGAGTAAAGTTTCGACAAATTGGAGTTTCTGATAAATTTACATTTAAGTTCGAACAAATTGGAGTTCCGATCGATCAAAATTAAATTCCTTCCAGTGGTCACTTTAGGCAGACCTAATGACTCATTAGTCTCCCGTGAAACTAATCTCATTGCTGGCTTAATACGAAAACAAGGATTAATTTAAAAACACTTTTCTTAATTCTAATACAAGCTAATTTTTTAATAAAAAATTTATGATCTTCATTATCTGCCAATTAGGAGCATATAAAATATTTCCAAAATATTTGAATTAAAGGAAATTAATAAAAATTATTTCACAATACCTTCAGAGGTAACATATCCATCGTCGCAATGAAAAGAAGTAAATGGAAATCAGAAACTGCTTCTAAAAATTGATCGGGATTGAACTGTTGCATATAAGAACATAATGAATCAAATTCTTGTACTTGGCCATCTACCAGCCTGAAAAAAATAAATCAAATTCATTAAATACTAAATTTGTGTAATACTTGGCAAATAATTAAATACTAGACTACCAACGAAAATTGTCGGTACGATCGATTTTCTGTTTCTACAAAAAATCGCTTATTTTCCGAAATATGTAAATTTTAATTACTTTTCTTTCTTTTTAAGGCAATGAAAGCTATTCAAATTTTGCAAAAAAAATGAACCCTAAGACAAATGATTACTCTCTAAATTTGAACCAGCGACAATTTTGCTGATTTTCTCGATGATTAGAATTTCATTGAAATCAGCGGTACCAAGAGGGGAATCAGTGAAAATTCGCTGATCGAATCAGTACATCATTTAGAATTTTCACTGATCAAATCAGTGGTTATAGTTTTTCACTGATTAAAACAGCGAAATTCCGCTGATTGTAAGTGAGACACTTATAGCTATTGCAATCAGCGACTATTCGCTGAGAATCAGTGGGCTTCCACTGATTCAGAGTTAGAAAGTAGTTTCATTTTTAAATAGAATATCACAAAAAACGTTAAATTTGCAATGTTTCCTTAAAATTCAAATTATTTGTAAAGTAATAAACATTTTTTAACGTTCTAGGGCTTGTTTTAAAGGTAATTTAACATATAATTAAAATAACGTATTGACACTTACTCTCTAAATCTGAATCAGTGGAATCCCACTGATTCTCAGCGAATAGTCGCTGATTGAAATAGCTATAAGTGTATGACTTATAATCAGCGGAATTTCGCTGTTTTAATCAGTGAAAAACTATAACCACTGATTTGATCAATGAAAATTCCAAATGATGCACTGATTCGATCAGTGATTTTTCACTGATTCCTCAATGGGTATCGCTGATTTTCAGTAAAATTCTAATCATTGAGAAAATCATCGAAATTTTCGCTGATTCAGATTTAGAGATCTGGTACCTACAATTTTCTTTTTGAAAAACTAATGTAGAATATTTAAATTTTTCGAAAATTCGTTCCCTATGTTTCATGATCTGCAGATTTCAAGAGAAAATTCTACAAATATTTAATACTTTACAAATAATTCGAATTCTACGGAAACATTGCGAATTTAACGTTTTTTGCAATATCTTGTTTAAAAATGAAACTAATCCCTTGTCTTAGGGTTCAGCTTTTGCAAAAGCTCAATAGCTTTCATTGCCTTAAAAAGAACCAATTTTAATTCACATATTTAAGAAAATAGAGGGTTTTTTGTACATACAAAAAATTAATCGTACCGATAATTTCCGTCGGTAGTGTATTAAACAAATATCTAGCAGGTCTAGCAAACCTGCAAATAATATAGCAAACAATTTAGCTGCCTGTGATAAAAAGATAGCAATGGTAGCTATATCTATAGCTGATGCTACACCTAAATTTCTAATTAAACAAAATTCAGCTATACAGTTAGCTGAAGCAGCTAGAAAATTTTGCCAGTGAATAGTCTATAAATTTTATTCGATTCAAATTACCTATTTTCAACAGGGAAAGGAGTGATAGTGTCACTAGCATAGAAAGTAAATTGAGGTGTCAATGGTGTTGAGGCTGGAACATCAACTAATAAATACTCGACTGGCAGAGGTCTTGCTAGTCTCAAAACTTCATTTCCATATGAATCTTTCTCCTGAAATGACAAAAGACAAAACAGTCAATCTTTGTAATGTAAAAAATGAATTTTTACAAAAAAACATTAAAAAACCATCGATTGGTGAAATTCATAGAAACAAGACATTTTTACAGGGAATCGTACAATGAAACGTTCAAATAATTGGACGGCTAGTATTTTTCCCGCAATAATGAAATTTTCCCTTTAACTCGAAACGCTTCCTGATTCTGAAATCAAATATTGCGCGCGCACGGTCAATAGGTGGGTGCTGCCATCATACATGAAAGCGGTCAACGTGAGAAGTGCATTCTACCTCGAACTATTGAAGAAAGACAGAAAGACAGTAATAATCGTGGGAGGAAAGAAGAAGCGAGTATTGTGAGAAGAGGAGGATGAAAAGTGGCAGGCGCATTACGTGCTGTTGATGGAGGTGAAAAGAGGGTGAAGGAGGAAAGAGCAACAGCGTAGCGAGTAGCGCGCGCCTGTGTGTTGGTCGGTCCTCGCCGCCATGCTAGTGGTTAGTTTAGTGAACCAAACATCATGATGTGGCAAAACGTTTGCACGAGTTAAGGCTGGAGTAACGCCGCGTTACCGGCGAACCGTCGTTATGTTATTCGCAATTAACGTTCGATAAGCGTAAACACGCTCGTGTTAATAGTACAAAAGTAAGTAGCCGCGACAACGCAACGACACAGTCCACATCCGCGAGAATCCGCGATTCCCGCGATCGGTGCAGCGCCAAAGTCACACAAGCTTAAATCCTAATGTGAAGTCACGCGAACGTGAACGTTTCGTAAACATCCCGACGAAGACGTTCTGCACCTAGACGAATCTCTTCCATTGTAACGCGGCAACAGAACCACAAGAATAGAACGGTATGGCAGACAATTTTTATGATCACTCTGCATATAGACGTCTAAGTGAGACAGAACGAAGGGTCAAGTACGTGTTTGAGTGAATGAATAGCATAGAGGCTAGTGCGAGAAGCTTTTCCCGCTATTCGGGAAATCAGTTTTGTTACCAGTTGAGAAATGAGTTCCATTTGTCATTTTGTTGGATAATTGTCCCATAACACGATTGACACGATTAATGTTTGTCAGGGTTTAGGTCCGGTGGGACTTTTGTCGCATGGCTGCCAGATAAGCCGTTGCTGGTCATCATTTTATCAGCCTTACACAGGCCTGCCGAATACGTGCAGTGCTGTACTAAGCAAGTTCACACATACACATCATTACGCATTTCTGCTTTCGTTCCCCTTTCCTGGATCCTCTATCCTCGTCAGTTGCTCCTTTTTCGTTAAATTCTCTGTCGCAGACATGGACCCCTTTACCCATCTGAGTTTTGGCGGGATTTCAGGCGCATGCGCCAACCTGATCAAAATATCATTTTTTTTGTTGTCGAGACTTGGTTGCATAATTACTAAAGCCGGTGGCTGAGATGAGGAGGGTGTATAACTCCAGAGATAAAGATCGCGCCAACTCGAAAAGTCATCGAGTGCGCTTTCCTATGAGATGCCGGAAGGACGAGTCCATCCGAATTCTAGCTCATTTAGCAACCTTTTTCTTAACGACCAAATTACTTTTTCAAAACGGGCCCCTTTCAAAACACAAATACAATTACAATGATTTACATCAGGTGTTACATTGTTCTGGATACCCTGACCGTAAGCGGACAGAAGAATAGATGAAATTAGCCCCCAATAAATCTTTATAGAAGTACTAAAGTAATTAACTACCCGCTGAGTTTCAAACCAAATGAAAACACTGCTCCGGAACTGTAAAATTTGTAAATAATGATTAACTTTGTAAATAAATAACAATAGTTATACAAAAGTACATAACAACTTTTTAGTTGCGCGATAAGAAAACTTAAATTATATACATTAAATTTCCACAGTAGAAAGCTTAATCAAAAAAATAAAAACTTTTGAATTTTATTTCCGCAAGTTTTCAAAATAACTGAATAAACCTTACACGGTTATAAAGGTTTGAGTTACAATTTTAAAATGAAAATAAAAAATTCTCAAATTGAACGGTATTTTATCTTTGATAGAAAATTAATGTTTGACCGAGTTTTTTGCGTGCACCCTTTTTACTTTTTGTGACCTACAAAATGCGATTAAAAGTATTTTGAAACAGCATTTTTAATAATATTGTTTCAACGAATAAATTCCCTACGTATTTAGAAAAGAGGATTTTCAGTTTTATCAGCAGATTGAGATCTATTTATTTTTGCAAAATTAACCCAAAGTGAATTATTGCTAAATCGTTTTATATTTTTCTCTTTAACGAGAAGGATTTGGATTTATTTACATTTGTTTATAGTCGCATGAAAGTTTGAAGATTCTACTAAAGTGCTTTCTTTTTATCGCCGATTGAATTGACAAAAGTGATGACCTTTCTCCTATCTTTCAGATGCTGGATCCAAGTGTTTTAACGGATTTGGAGGAGTTGACACTATGCAGTTATTGCAAACAGAAGTACAACGATTCAGAGCAGTGTCCAAAATTTTTGAGCTGCAAGCACTTCTTCTGTTTGCGATGCATAGAAAACAATTTCATGAAAGGTCGTGAATTATTTTGCGCTCATTGCTGGAAGAGAACAGATTTGGGAGATCAAGGACCCGATGCCTTGCCAACGCATTCTGCTCTTCTTGCTCTAGCGAATAACTTTTCACATCTCAAAATAACATCGAACAACACGTCCGTTAAGCCAATTGAGAAGGAAAGAAAGGTATTATTAATTAATATAATAGCAATTATTGTCCAAATAAATGACTCTACTATTACAAATCTTGAAAAGGTTTCTAACCTTACTCAGAATTTCTTCAACTATTGTAGTTGATAGATCATTGACTAGAAATAAGGGTGTTAATTTTTAAATCAAAGCTGCCACATGCAAAGTGAAGAAAACATACGGCACAAGTGTGAAGCCATACTAAAAAAAAGTTCTCAAACTAATAGGATTATGTTGTAAGGTCAGCTATACTTTTATTGGAGACGGTGCAAAGTGATTCCAAAACAGATTAACTTTCAAAATCGTTCCGAAAATTGAATGAATTTAGCAAAAATTCAACTTACTAGTTAATGATGAAAATTTAATGAGGAAGATAAATAATAAAAACTAAAATGATAGAAATTTGAACTAGTTGATAACAATTGAACTAGTTTGTAATAAAAAATCGAGATAATAACAAAACGAAGTAACTAAATAAAAATCGCTTTAAATACTCTCCAATTTTTAAAATCAAACAGGGTTTATGTAAATATGTCGTTACTGTTATTATTAAACTAAACAATACTAAATTATACGCAATCAGTTAAGATTTTTCAGTACTTTGTGATTAAACTATATAAATTATAAATAAATATGCGATTTTTTCACTAAATAGTAATATCATAATGGATACAACAACTACATCAAACGTTTTTTATTACTTAAAACATTTTTAAACATTTTGAAATTTAGTTTGTCAAAAGAAATAGAAAGGTATATATTTAATATTGAGTTGGTTTAATGATTCTTTAAACATTATGAATTTTTTAACATTTTAGTTTAATATCGATTATCTTCTCATTAACGAATTATTAATGACATACATGTACAATATACATGTAGGTACAAAATTGGGTCATAATGAAACATGTTGATTTTTTAGTTATTAATATGCTAATATCCTAATTCTTAAAACCTTGATGAAATACATCTTCTCTTAATTTAAATTTAAAAAAACATTATATATCAAATACAATGTTAAATTCTGTTCATATACAATTACTTGTATTTTTTTAATGAGATCTATATTCACATTATCAATTAGGGTCATTTTAACACGAATGTCAATGTGAATATAGATCTCATTAAAAAAACAAAAGTAATTACAGCTAAAATTGATTTGTTTCGTCAACAAAACTTGATATTTTGTTGAATAAAATCGTGTTGAATTTAAAACAACTGTTACAGTTCTTTTTGTACATCATAGAAATCAGAATTGTATGGAATTGAATCAATTTGTATAAATTAACCAAGTTTAAATCTACTTTGAAATTAACGTAATCGTTTCTCTTCAAAAAGGAAGTATCTTACAATAAATTAATTACAGAAATAATAAAAAGGTTTTGCTTAAATACAACTCTTGCAAAAAATATACAAGTTTATTTTTTGGTCATTGTATATTATAAATTAACTATGTCAGAGAAAGAAAAGCAAGTATTTGATCGCTTCTATTTTATTATGATTACTACTTATTATTGATTGATTGAAACAAACATATTTTTAATCTAAAAACGATAATCATATTATTGATGACTCAAGAAGCGTCCAATTTCAATGTTTTTGTACTTTGATCTTCAATTTCAGTTTTCTTTTTTTATTATTTTGTGTTTTAAGTTTTTGTTTATTAATAAATTCTGAAACAAAGACTGAGGTGTTAAATCATGTATTAATATAGAAGAACCACTCTACTTGGTTTTAATAATAAATTAACAATTTCAAAACAAACGAACTATTTAGTATAAACAATTTAGAATAATTAAAAATATTTCATCAAGGCTTTAATGGTTAAAAAACTAATAATAACCCTAAACAAGGCTCTCCTATGAGGAAGCAAAATCACAATGTTTCAATATGCCAACGAATCGCTTAATTTGCTTTTTAATCTTATTTTTAAACAGTAACCCTTTCTTAAAAGAAGAAAAGAAATAATATTTAAAGGAGTAGTTTAACCGAGTTGCCAACGTTTTTGTGTCACAAAAAAAATTTGTAATTTCAGAGCGAAAATTGTCACACGCATGGCATGCCACTAGCATTATGGTGCGGAACGTGCTGTACGTCCCTCTGCCGAGCTTGCGCCACACCGCAGGAACACCCTGGTCACCAGATTAAATCACAGACTGATGCCAAAGATCAACTCATAGCTGATGTAAATACACGCCTAACGCAATTTCTTTAACTCAGAAAAACTTATTTTTTCTATTCTATGAAACAGATAACCATATCGAAACATTTAGGTAATTTTTTTTCTACTAAACAAACCACTGCCAGGAATATCTAGTAAATTTCTATTCAATAAAAGTATATTTTCTTTTATTGAATAGAAGCAGTTGCAATAAAATTGAAGTAAATTTCAATTCTTTTAAAAAGAACCCCCTAGGTAAATTTGCCTTCTACTAAAGATAATGAGGAACATGAAAATAAAGCCTAATTCGTCTCAACAGGTTCAGGTGGAGTTAGTTGCAATGGGAAAACTGTCATCGGAGATTCAAAGACTGGCAATGCAGCAACGGGAATTTTTGATAAAAGTGCTTGAAGCTTGTGTAACTTTGAAAACGCACGTGGAAACGGATTTACAGAACGGTTGGAGTCACTTTCCAGAGATTACGGATGCGCGAGAAACATTGGGTAAAGCAAAAGCTAGCCTGCAGATGATAGACAATCCGAATGACGTTTATAGTTTGCATTCGCAGTTGATAGTTGAAAAGCAGAGGCTACAATCCAAATATCAGGAGATGATATTGCAGTGTCAACTTGATGATTTAATTGGCAATTCCGGAGTAATTTTTGATTTTGCATTATTAAAGCAAGCTCTAGCTGGCATTCACTCTGGTGAAACAGTGATGCCTCAGACCCATGGAAATGGAGGTCGACTAGCTGCCTCACAGAACCCTATTTTATTCTTGGCCAACTATTGCATGTCTCAACTTTACTCTAGGCACATTGTGAGCAAGCAACACTTGCAGAATGGATCAATTGACTATCACTCAAACATGATGGCTTCGCAAGTTCCGTCAGGATCCGTACACGTTCATCAGGGACCTCCTCCTCAACAGCAGCAACAGCTTCTCATTCCACCAGGTTCACCGTCCGTAAAATCGGTTCCCTCTGCGCCACCAAATGCAATGATCCATCCCCAGCAGCAGTCTACCTTCATAGCAGATGCAGGCTCTAGTAGCGGTCCTTTAGTTACTGTCCATTCTCCTCAGCAACCGTCCAGCAACATTACCCTTCGCGGACCCGCCAATCCCTATCCAATGTATTATTTCAATATAGAAGTGAATGGATCACCGCACGGCCGAATCGTGATCGAAGTGAGACCAGATGCGGCGCCAAAGATGGCGAAAAATTTTAGCGTACTTGCCACTGGGGAGATAGGAGTCGGTTACAAAGGTTGCACGATATTCCAGTGCTGGGAAGGGGAATCAGTAATAACCGGTGATTTTGAGTTAAATAATGGTCGCGGTGGAAGGAGTATATTTGAGGATGGGTATTTTATGCCAGACGATACAAAATTTCCGTCTGTAAGGGGTGCAGTTGGTATGAGAAGGACGCAGAAGCGTCACGATAATTTGGGCATGGTTGGTTCTCAGTTCCGTATCATATTGCAAGAGATGCGGGGCTTTACTGCAATTTTTGGTCATGTAGTGGAGGGCCTGGAATTGGTAGAGAAGATATCCACATTTGGCGATCAAACGGGGAAACCTACGAAAACGATTTTGATTACCAAATGTGGCAAATTGTAACGATTGGATGACGCGCGAGTCCGACGAGTCACGATATCCGTCGTCCTTGTGTTTTCCAGTGATTTAGAGAAGTCGCGTCGGTACTATCAAGGGTGGGAGGGAGGGAAGTTTCGTAGTCGAGTCGGGGGTGCAATGAAGTAGTAAATTGGGAAGGGAAAATGATTAGGTAAATTTGTTGACATGTATCGGCATTACTGAGGCGCTAGTGAGACGAAATAAGCTAGATGTGTTCGCCGCTACTTTTTCTCGGGATGAAAGCACACGCCTCAAATAAGAGAAGAAGGAAAAATAATCCCATAAAATAATTACATATTTGAATATCCAACCGATTAAATTCTCCTTTTCGATTAAGTTGTGCTTATGTTGATGATTTTTGGTGCGTACAACTTAACCGGAAGGAAGACATTAATGAGTTTGGGTGTATGCTTTTAACACGCATTTTGGCACATCTTCTCAAGAAGAAGACAGATCAAAATGTAATTGGAAATTTTAACGCTGCTATACATTAATAGCTGTCAAGTTTTTTGACCATCATATTTTTTCTAACTTTTGATTTAAAAGAAAAGAGAACACAAATTATGATGGATGTCAGAATTATTTTATTTTGACGAGATTTCAGATCCCAATGAATTTTTGATCAAAGAACGAGTATACAAAACATGATGACTGTCAGAATTATAAATTTTTGACGAGATTTTGGATCCCAATAGATTGCAATACGCGGAAAAGTATATAAGATAGTTTGCAATACGTGCAAAAGTATATGATTGTTTGCAATATATATATATTTACACATATAAAAAAGTATACAAGAATTTGCAATACGCGTAAACGTATGACAGTTTGCAATATGCGGCGGACATGTCTAGGGATTGCTAGAAAGCCGTAGGGAAAATTTGTAGAAATAAATCGCTAGTTCGCGCAATCGCTCCCGAAGTACCTTGCATGGTGCTTCAATACGTTAAAATCACACAACTTGAACTACTAACGATAGAGAAAATGTTAAATCTATTTTTAAACGTGGACACTTAGAGGAAATAATGAAAATGCATATTTTGCTATTGATCGGGAATTTACGCGATTCAATATCTATTTATAACTAACGATGATCGGCGCGTACGTACCTCAGATCGATCTTCATATCGATACGACTCCTAGCTATATGGTACTTGTTTCAGAAAATTTCTGAACGTTTATTTTCGCTATCGGCGTATTGTCTAGTTTTAAATGCATCGGGCATCGTGACGATAACGATGCCAATGCAGAAACTTTAGGTCGTTGTTAGATACGTGTAAAACGGGGAATAAGTAAAATAGACGGGGCGATCGTACACATGTATAAATACAAATATACAAAATATATATATTAAAGAAGCATATATATTTTTAGACGGGGACTTGTGTGTTTTTGGCTCAAGTGCATGACTTGACAAGTAAAAAAGAAACGACTTGGAAGTCGCGTAGGTTCAGTGGAAACGCGGTACCATTTCGTTTTTGATGGCCGATCGTACATCCTTCCAAAGAAAGAAAGAGAAAGGAAGAAGATTAGTCTGCGTAGCGATTCCAAAATACCTCCTTTGACGTAGACTTTTGATGAAGAAAAAAAAAAAGAAACTACTCCCTTTCTGCTTTCCATCGACTAGCGGATTTGTCGTTGAATTATGTTTAAGATTGGATCTCATTGTCAGTACACGATTGTATGCAAGGCCTAAAATACCGCGTAGAACAAAACGTTTCGTAGCTTCTGAACGCGAAAAACGAATGAAATGAGCGGATATTGTGTGAAGAAAATATTTAACGAATCATTCCTTTATAATGTATATCGAAATATGTACTACGACTATGTAATGCGTTATATAATAATTGTGTAAATTGTCGTGAATCCCAACATAACGAATGTATTATACTATAAAGTGTACACATACATATTACATGCGAAGCGAGTCGCGAATCTCGCACGTGTAAAACGTACAGACACCTATTATACATATTATAGATATGCACGTCCTCGTCGTCGAGATTGCCTTTTTCGAAGAAAACCTCATTCGATGTTGAACTTGAAAGTTTTAACGCTGTTAATTATCTATTAATGAGTATGTAACGCGCGAAAGAACGCATGACGAATCGAAATGCGGCTAGGTGCAAGACTCGAAAAGGTGGACGAGCTCGAATAATTCTCGTTCCGGTCGTAACGACAAAAACTCTGTACAATATTTCGAGCCTCGACGTGAGAAAAAAAACAAAATCTATATATACGAATTGTGCTCATCTTACCGAAACGAGCAGCCCACCTGTACATATATTTTTAATGAACGTGAGGAATCAGCGGCGCATAGTTGATAAGAGCCGATCTCGAGTATCATCGGCTCTTTCACTTGCCCTCGTGTTCAAATTAAGCGATCATTACACACTTTTTATTCTTGTTTTTATTAATTCTTTCCATTAATTTTAATTTAAGACACGACAATATTGACAAATCGAATTTATTTCTTTCAAGTTTACGGAGATGATAGACCATAGGCACCATTGTTTTACGCCAAGATCCAAAACTCATCTTTTATTGCTTGACTAGGTAATTATTTCGTTACCCGTACTCGATGTACTTTTAATTATTGAATTTTGAGTTATAAACTTTTTTCCCCTTCAGAACAGTCTTTTTTAATATACTTTCCTGTACACTTGAATTTTTATTCCAGTTTAAGGTAATTGGACATGAGAAACATACCCTCTTCAAAGAGGAACAATTGTTTTTTGTTTAATAAACTCAACAAAACTTTTGTCAACAATTTCAAATTAACTTCAATTTATTTTGTAATCTCATTCGATTTTAATTTTCAATAAACAATTTTATTCCGCGATGAAACAAATTTAAAATTTTCAAACTACTTTGCGAAGAAAACTAACTGCTTAATAATATTAAACTAAGGGTCCAAATAATAAAAACTAAATTTAAATAACCATCAAAAATGACAAATCGCGTGTTCAAAAACATTTTTTTCTTAAAATTGAAATATTTCTTGAAACTGTTTCCTTCAAATTTCATGAAAATTCTAGTTTCTTTTTAAAACTTGCGCATTTTTTGCTTTATTATATTGAATGAGCCAAAAATACTTGAAATGAAATAAGTCCAATTACCTTAATAATTAAACACGATTCTTATATACGTTCTAAACAATCATTTTACGACAAGCGACACGTAATGTTCAAAAGAATTTTTTAAATAAATTAAAAATCACAAACGCGTACGTTTGTCAACTGTGATAATGCGGTTAAAGCGTCGCACACTTACCTTATAATAAACGTCAGGAACATATTGTTTATCCGAAGATTCAATCACATAACCAAGCTCGGGTGCATCTTTAGTAGGCACTAGACAACCATCGCGTACCAGCGCCATACATTGGTTAGAAACCTGGTAACCCTCCATGTGCACCTGATTTTTGTTATCTCCTGTAAAAAAAATCAAGTAGAACACATTAAATAACGTTATGATTCGTATTCACATTTCCAATCTCACAAATCTTCCATTTTCCGTAGACTGGAATATACCTATGTCAGTTGAAATGATTAGAAATAAGATCATTGTTATGTTTAAGAAAAATTGATGTATGCAGTGCAAAACGCGTACACGTATACTCACAAACATTGTGAGTTCGAATAAAGCAAAGAATAGAAAATATTCAAAGGGTTATTAGTTCTGTAATAGCACTCATTTTTCTTTTATGGAATTATAGAGTTATTTGAATTTCAGAATGTCAACTTGAGGGAAAAAAAATGTTTAACAATATTTGAAGAAACTATAAAGTTGAAACAAATTTTCCTTAACTAGACTTCAAAAATTTTCTTCATTAAAATGCAGAAAGCGCAATAAATTTTCATTTTGTTAAGAAATTAATTAAATTAAATTATTTTAGATATATATGAACTGATTTTTAAATTGACAAACAACTTGAAATTGTTTCAAATTACAATTTTACGAAGTTTCAAATTACAATTTTGAGAAACAAATAAAAATGAAATTAAAAGAACTGACACAGCTATTTTTTATAAAACTTCGTAAAATAATTGATTGAATCACTTTGTGTTGAGAATATCACAGAGTATATAAAGTAATCTTTTTCCTTTCTAATAAGCCAAATAGTGAGTAAAGTGGTTACTTTGCGCACTGCTAAGATATATGAAAACTTGAAATAAATTAACAAATTGTTAACAAATGTTGTGCTATCTGAGACTAAACATTTTATTAATTAAGAAAACGTTTTCGAGTTTAGTCAAGAAAAAGTTTTCCCTAAATATATGAAGAAGGACTTTTAAACTCTAAGAATCGTCTTTCTGATTCCTTTTTATTATTACTAAATTAAATTTATCGTGTAATTTTATTGCAATTCTTTCGACTAGGGCAGTTTAATTAAAAGTAAAGACTTTCAGAAGAGACTGCAAATTTTCGAGGATTAATTTTCCCTGGAGGATCACTCTAATTGAATCCAAACGAAATTCGGTCAAATGAAAAGTATATATCATAAACAATTATAAAAATATTAATTTAAAAATTTATTTAAAAAAAAGGACATTGAATTCAGAGCCCTTTATTTTTAAAATTTTCAATTCTTTTTACAATAATGAAAGTAAAATGAAAATGTAATATTATCTCCAAGTTACCAACACATTTTTTTCCAAACAATTACTAAAATTGTAAATGTAAATTTTTCATATTTTTATAGTATAAATTTGTTATTGATGAATAATTAATTCATTTGATTTAATTCGTCTTGAAAGATCCGCCAGGAAAATCAATTCCTGCTCTAAGTATGATTTTTTTTTCATTATTAGAAAAAATTGATTCTTTTAGAATAAAGGTTTAAGTGTTTTTAAATCTTACGAATGGGCCCAAATTAAAACACAAACTATCGTTAGCTTTAATGTTATTATTTACGTCTGATATTTATTCGCTTTCTATAATATTCTCTTCTTAATACGTAAATACAAAATATGAGAAAATTCCATTAATGCTTTGAAAAACAAACCTTTAAACCATATCTAAAAATTCTTAAAAACAAAAGAGAAGGATGTAAAAAATGTTTGTTTTTCAAATTTTCAGTGTACAAATATATTTGATACAAAAGATGCTAATTAGTACTTTTTCTTCATTAGGTTCCAGATCATTTAGAATTAATTTAACTGATCTGATACCTTGAAGATATTATGACAAAACTTAAGAGCAATTTATGCAAGTAAACAATCTTTAAAAAAGAGTTAATTCTTAACTGTATCTGAGAATGCTACTCTAAAAGTGTAATTATAAACAAAAACTATTATAAACTGCAACTAAAAAATTGATTACAAATTATAACCAAAAACTGATATTGAACGAATGAGAAGAGAATATTACTGAGAGGAAAAAATAGATTGAAAAATATAATAATTACATTTAAATTTTTAGTTTATAGTAAAGCAAAAATGTAGACTTACCAGTAACGCAAACTGTAACGAATTTCGAGCCAAAGTTACCACTAGCTGAAAACCGACATGGGTTAGGATGTTGATTTTGAAAGTAGCCAGCCATAATGCATTCTTGCGCCGACAAAAAGTGACTTTCTATGTTTCTCACATGCTTTACCTGGAGAAAATTAAAAGCGAAAAAAAACGTAAAATATATGTGTGGATATAGAGTTATTTTTTCCAATACGACGGTACCTTCTAACTGTCAGTTACTAAGTCAGTATACAATACTAGTGTGATTAAGAGAAAGTGGTAAATTTGTATTGCTATGATTAAAAAAAAAACGAAAGACATCTTCAAGGTCAATTTACAAAATCGAATCTACAAAACAATGAAACAACTCTGAAAAATATAAAAATTGTAAACAAACAAATAAATGACAAAAAAATAAATTAAAAAAAAACATCCACTACATCAAGTACATTTAAAAAGTTAAGTCTCAAAAACTAATGTTAAAAAATTGAATGGTAAAAAAGTTGAGTAAAGAGCAAGAAAAGAAAAAGATTTTGAAACAACCCTTTACCACTTTCTCGAGAACTTAAACTCGATTGCCAACGTCGTAAATGGAAGACAATTGTCATGGCCACCTCTTAGCTTTATAAATTGTAAATTGAAGATAGCACCGACGAGTGTGCGATTTAACAATAAACAATGTGTATACAACAATAAAGTTGTACCGACCTAGATTGTATTAACAAAAAAAAATTATGGATGTGCATATATTTCTTGAGAGAAACAGTGTAAAGGTTACGTGAAACTTGGAAAAATTATCACGACTTCGCAACCGTTCGATATTTTGTAATATCGGTCACGAAACAATATTGTGTGAGTGCATTTAATTTCTGCGTAAAGGATATCGATAAAATGAGAATTCTGATTGAAAAGAAAAGGAATTACTCAAGCACGACTATGTAATTACTGTTGTAAATCTCTGAGCGAAATTACAGACGGGATTGGTTAACAGAAAAATGTTTGTTTTTAATTTTCCCAAAATTATCACTATAATTAGTATATCTACAATAAATTGGAAAAGTATTGAAATATTCTGTGTATTAATATTGACGAGGAATATTAAGTGTTATGCTGGTATTTCATGCTGACTCAATATTATGCTGATATTGCAATCACAGTTCAATAGTATCAAGAATTTTTTGTCTCTAGATATCTCTAGTGACATCGAAGGGGTTAGTTATTAATTTGTAAGTTATGTATCTTATTTTACTTACAGTTCCTTTTTTGACGTCATCAGCGATTAAATCAGTAAATATCCATCCTACTCTTCTAAGATTAAGCGACTGAGCCAGCTCGTTCACTAATGCTTCTTTAGGGTCAGGCAGAAGAACTACATTATCTCTAGAACTTTCCTAAAAAAAAGAGGAATTTTAATGTTAGTAAAAGATGTTGAATGCATCAATAATCTGTTAGTATTTTATCGACCATCAATTAGAATAGTTTGTTTTAAAAGTTAAAAGAGTAATTTGAGATTTACCTGAGGTGGCTCATAGATAGCAGCTACGACTGCTCTGATACCCAAAGGAACATCCGAGTGTATTTCGTACCTTCCGTAAAGATACCCTACACGTTGATGTCCTGTGCTGCGCCAGTAATTTAGAAAACGTTCGACTAAACTGGCGTTTTCAAACATGACATTATCTACGTGTCGATATTGTTGACGATTTAGTGTAATTGCATTAGGCTGACATTTGCTACAAAAACCTCGAGGCCACGGAGGATGATCTTTACAGCCCGTTTTAATACGACAACTAATGTCCTCAAGTTGTACAAATTTTCCCCTTGAAAAAGAAATTGAGATCAGTGGAGATTATTTATTTTAATATTATAATACGGAAGGTCACAAAATAGATATTTTTCTTTTCTACTAATATTACAACAAGTTTTACTTTAAAATAACAAAATTAAAATGCTTCTTACATTTTTTCTTTCATTTTTTCTTTCAGTTGTTTCTTTCATTTTTTTCTTTCAATTTTTTCATTCAATATCAGATTTGAATATTCGAGACAAATAATTGTAATAACAAAGTTAACATGAAATTGTGAATTAGTTTAGAAAGAATTAAATACCTGCCAACGCCAGCGGTCAACTTTCTGAGATACGCATGAAACGAGAGATGTTTGACATTTTGTTCTTTAAGGAACATTTCGTCAAATGGTTCGAGAGGTGAGCAATGTACACAACAAGCATTTAATCCATGCCGACAGCTGAAAATATATAAAATCATTATTAATATTTCCTTCAAAGATGTAATTGATAATTTTAGAATTAATTTCGACTCAATATTTAACAGTTCATTATAAATACAAAAAACTGTGACACAACTATTACAAAAGTTTATTTTCCCAGAGATTTTTGAAAAAAGAAACTGTTTAAAATCTGAAATATACTTAAAATCCACTGTAAAAAGAAATTACGGTTTACAAAAGTGTCTTTAAAAGTAACTGCAACCTTGAAACTTGGGATAAAGATATTCAAAATGCTCACAATTTCTCGTCTCGTTTCCTCTGGATCTTTCCATCTAGTTTCCATAATTGCAAATCGACTTCGTCTTCAATAACACTTGTAGAAGAACGAGAAGAATTTGTTACAGATTGAGTCTGAGAAGCACGACTGGTACTGGGAGTAACATCCATTTGACTTACTTCTGTAATAATTAATTAATAATAATTAATATTATAATTTATTAGACAATTTATATTTATTTTCTTATTCTAAATTATACGCATTTTTATTATTTGATATCCGAATTATATTATTTATAATTAATTGTTCAAATATAAGCTTCTCTAACTGAATTATAATTTTTATTTATTTTGCAATCAGCTGTTAATTTTTAGTCAAAGGCTTATTTTTATTTCTTGATTATATCAAGACGTTTGTTTTTGATGCCGCACGTTTTTATCAACAGTTAGTGAATCAAAGAATAACAATTCTTCAAATTTTAAATGAGTAATAGCAATTCTTTGATTAAAATTATTATTTAGTTTAATATTAAGTTTTTAGATATTAATTTTTTAAATATATTTAGGAAAAAATATACCTGCTGTGATGTCATTAGAGGAACTACTAGTTGATGGTCCATCCCATGGTATTCGGCCATTAATTGCCGCAAAATATACCATGTCACCATGGGATAAACCCACATCTGAGACGGATTTGCTTCGCGAAGAAATGATTTCATCTTTGAAATTTCGTTGCTTATAAAGACCAAATCCAAAACTATTGAGATCAAAGGCATCATATATCTAAAAATTAATAAAATAAAATTAAAAACATTCGAGTTATATAAAGCAACTACAATAATAAAAATAATTGCAACAATGATAAGAGTAATTAAAACAATGAATACAAAAATAAACTTAGAATGAGTAAGTATAAACAAAATTCCCTATTATTTAGTCAAGTTAAGAACTAAAACAAACATTGAAGAATCTAGAAACTTTATACCAACAAAATTCTGAAAACAAAACAAATTAAAAAAAAATAAGTACAAGTACTTCTAATAAAGAAAAAAACCAAACAAACGTTTTCTACTGTATTTAATTAAATAAAAAATAATAAAGAAACTTTTAAAACGAATTGTCGTTTTCATAACAAGAGACCTTCTCTAAATATAAAGGATTTGTCAGAATTTACACTTTTATCAACTTAATCAAGATTTCTCAATTTTTGAATCAATTTGAAAGTGAATTAAAAGCTGCAAAATAAATTTATTTGTAAAATAAAACAAACCTTTTCAAAAAGAGATGACACCGTGTCAGAAGAATTCACTTGAACACGTTTCGTTCCATCTGCAGATTGCACTCGAAGGGTCTGAAAATTAAAACTAAATGTATTTTTAAAGGGAAATGACATTTATTTATTTTGCAAAAATCGAGGAGTCACGGTGTCAAAACAAAGCGTACGTATAGTAATTTTTGCAAGCATCGTTTCTACAGCAACCATGCTCGTAGCAAACCGACGCTTTCTACAAAAACAAGACTTGATCGACAGTTTACAGGGAAACAAAAACACAAAAGACATAAAGAAGTTCTCGACTTTGCTAACAATGAGCTCAACAAAAATTCAGAGTGATAGAAAATGGATTATGTTTAACTTACAATTTGCTGGGATTTTGACATTTTGCCGGTGTCTGTAGAGCATCAGCTGTTCAGGTTGTTCGCCTTGCCTGATTGAACTGAATATCTTGAAAATCCCTAGACAAGCGCGTGAAAATTGTCGAGTCAACTTGTCAGACCTAACCTCCACGTTTAACAAAAATGGTAAGTGGCATTCAAATTTTCATCAATTTTCCGTTAATCTTTTGCAAATTCACAAACAGTGAGAAAACTTGAAACTTTCCTGGTTAGATAAAACAATTAACTCGTTAACTGTGACTAAAAATCGATCGCGAAATGTTCTCTTTGCTTACACACAAGTTCTTGGCAAACTCGAAGGAACAACTGGTGAATAACGCATATAGAACGAATGAATAACTACCGTGTATTATAATGATTCATTGTTAATAGTATCCTTTAAACTTTCTTCCTTAATGCACTTGAATGGCAACTCTTTCTTAATGTAAATCTAAGATTCAAAGCAGATAAAATATTTTCAGGTAATATAACCCCTAACTCCGGCAATCAGTCATGCAGTGCTGCACGCATGATTCAGTATTTTCCGGCTTTCGTGAAATAATTTATTGGCATTACACCAGAAAAAAGAGTATTCTTATTTCTTAAATTCCCTAATTCCCTATTTTTATCATTATGCCTTGCAGTTTAAAATTTTCGTTTTCTTTGTAAAATTCGAATGTTAAAGTAAAAAATCCAAAATCTGAACAATGTTGAAAATTTACTAATTCCATTATAAACAAATTTATAAACAAACTACAATTTTGAACAATGTTCAAAAAGTTAATAATTATGTACATTGATTCACTGTGAAGCTTTTAATTTTCTATAAAATTGTATATGGAAACAAGATATTTTAAATAAATTATTTAAAATAATTATTGTAATAAAAGCTTGATAATAGAAAATGATATTAAAAAATTAAGTGTTTTTATTTTATTATTTGTAATTTAATTAATTTCAACAGGCCTCTGATGAATAATACGCATGCATTAGCAACTGTATACATTGATTGCAGCTAAAACTGCAATATGGAAAAATCGAGAAAAAAAGTATTCACCCTTTTGACTCATTATATGTATTCTGCGATCTTGCTTTTTAGTTGTTTAAACAATTCAACTATTTTTAAATAAAATATTATAAGAAAACCCGTAATTCCAGCAACCAGTTGTGCAGTCATGCACACAGTATTTTTCAATTTTGATGATTCATTTTAGAATTTTTTTTTAATATTCATATTGTAACGAAAACTTTTTTAATTAAGTTTTTTTAGAATATATTTATATAAGACATATTTACAGTGTAGAACTTATGTATTTTTTTAGTTGTAAGATTCGACTTAAAAATAATCTGTTGCAAATTTATAAATACAATAATTAAATAAATGTTTTAAACACCCATTATTTATTGTTCATTGTTCATTTTTTTCAATTATCATACCTTGAAATTTATGATTGAGCTTTTTAAAATTATTGCGAAACAAGGGGAAAGATAAAGAAGATAAAACGGAGGAATGAAGTGAAAGGTTCTCGGCATCAATTGTTTGAAGAAATATTTTTGAAATAAAAGCTTAATTATTTTTCTTTTGTTTATGCGGCAATATTTCTTCATACAATCATGTTTAACTTTGCACCATTTCTTCTTGCCAAGAACGATCACCACGCCATTTCTCTAAGTCTCTTCAGTAAGAAATTTAGTGATGAGTGCATTTGCCAGCCAGTGGCTATCTAGCCAAGCACAGCATCCCTACGTGAAGCATAGTCGTTAACAGGAATTTATAAAATCATAGTTTTCACATTTTATCCTACAGCTTTTTTTACTTTTATCCGCTGGTGAGACTATTACAAAGACGTGGAAATAAATAGGTACGTCACAACTTCCGGTATCTTCGAACTATCTTTGAAACTCTGCAAATCAAATCCGGCCTTACTTCCGGATGACGCGAACACTTTATAAACAAATTATCACTTCTTCTGGCTACACATTCAAAGCGATTTATTATGCATTTTTGTACTTACTGGTTTATTGGTTTAATTTGAGAGTTCATGTTGATTATTTTCTCTTTTTAACTGTTTACATTATTTCTTAAATATCAATTTTGTAATGAAAAGTGTTTAACTATCTACAATATTTACAATTAAATAATTTAGAAAATAATAGAAGCTAATAAATCATTATAATAATTTAGATTTTTTATGAAGAATTACTTTGTTGTCATTTATTTTTTATTTAAGATTTAAATCAGTTTTTTATAATTTTACGGTTATTTTTTTTTTTTATTTATTAACTGTGATTGACTTATTAACTATTTAATTATTTTGCTACAAGACTTGTCTTTTAACTACAAATCTGTTTATAATATACTTTAATTCAAAGAATTTTAATTAATTTTATTTGTTCAATAATTTATACATTTTTTTAAATTTTGTATTTCGTTTATTATCGCTTTGAAAGTATTATTATTGTTAATTAATGATTGAACAAACTTGCAGTGAAGTTCGATGATAATTATATGAAGAACTTGTTCGAAGATATAATTGTCGTTACTTTAATTATCTTATATCAAATCCAATTTTATCATTTAAAGTTTTTATAAAATCCTTTTTACTTTAATATATTGTTTTTAAAAATTTAGATATAAGATTAATTCCAGAAAATATACGTTTTAGTCGAAATATAGTGAAGATAATAATTATTTTGAAACTTTCAACTAAAAATAAGTGAATTATCAAAATTGAATCTAATTTTTGAAGAATTTATATTAATAGACTAAAAATAGTTGAGTCTTATATGTAAGTTTGGGTAAATCAGACAAAATTCTGTAAATATCCTTACTGAAGAGACTGCCAAGTTTCCACATTAGAATTTAGTTTAACATTTGGGCTAATTGCTAATTATACATTTGCAACAAATCATATGTTTTCACGATCCTGTTTTATTTAAATTCAATGTTTAGATTTCGGTGCCTACTGTTTTCATTACTTTTTCTTTGAAAAAAAAATCTCAAGCTGAACACGAGAACAAGTATTTTAAAAATAAAAATGACTTTATAACGGTTAAAAAAAGCGTTATTTATTTTACTGTTTGTCGAAAATCTTTTAGCTTTTTCCATTCAGTCAAAATTTTATTGCAAGTATTTTTTTTTAAGTATTTACTTATTTTGTATATTTTCCACTCTTTATTTTATTTTTCGTATATTAATTTATATATTTTGCTTTCTTTTTAAAAAGTTTTGTTTTTCTGCTATTTCATTATTATTTTGATTTTTATTTATACTATTTTTATCTGTTTGTTTGAATTTTTATCTATATTATAGAATCTATGAAGTCAAAAAATCGATTTTAGAATTTGAAAAATTTGCTGTCAACTTTAAGAGATTATTAAAATTTCTGTCATTTGTATATTTTTATTTTGGACAATTACATCGTAGTATTTTCATTGTTTTCGCAATTCAATCGTGTTTGCGTGGGCGTAGAAATTTACGCGGTATTTCTACTGGAGCTAAGCCAATTAAGTTTTGTTCAAGAGTCCAGACAATAAAAAAGTCAAATGACTTATAATTATTTATTAATTTATAGAATAGAATATTATTTATTTCAATTATTACCACTTTTTTATTAATACTTTTATTTCTAATTTTTCATTATTTTTAGTTATTTATTGTACCTTCTTTTTTAGGCTGACAGTATGGAAGATTTAGACGAAATGGGAACAACGGTGGAACTTTATGTTTATGATCTTACAAAAGGGGCAGCAGCACTTATGTCTCAACTTTTAATTGGTAAGATTTAAAAAATATTTTTAAAAAGTCTTAACAGTACTCTATAAATTAACAAATAACTATGAATCAGTTGTAAACAATAAAATAAAATACCTTCTCAATGTTTATGAGAATTTAAAAAGAATCTACTGTAAAACATAATTGTAAAAAATAAAACAAAAAAAAATAATCAATCATGTAAGTTTCCTTTTGGTTAATAATAAATTACGTTTCTGTACGGGGTTATTGTGGAATGGGAAATGTAAAAGGTAGAAAGATCATACATATTAATGAATAAAATAATTATTCTTTTTTAAACACGTGTCTTGAACAACAACAAAAACTGAAAATATGCAACAATTTCTGAAAAACAATTGTAAACAAAAATCGCATAAATTAAAAAATGTAATCTTTGTACGTATGTTTTACGCTGAGTCACTTTTGCATATAAAACTGTACTGAAATTACTTTTACTTTTTTATGTCGTATCAAGACATTGCCAGATTAAATAAACCTCAAATAGAAGTTTTGTTGCCAATTTCTGTGATAATTTTAGTCATCGGTTGTCTATAAAGAATTATTTAATTATAATTACGAATCATACTATCATACATATAGATGATTTCAATGATTCATTGTTTTAATTGCATTTTTTCTGATATGTCTAGATTTCTGTTTAGAATTTAAAAATTAATGTTTATTGAAAAACAAACCTTTGAAAAATAAAACATTAATGTCTAGAAATTGAAATATAAACTTTCAAAAATGATAAACTAAATTGGAAAATAATCGATCGAAGATTTGGAAATAAACGACTAAAGATTGGAAAATGATCGACCAGAGATTAGAAAATAATCGACTGAAAATTGGAAAATGATCGACCGAAGGTTGGAAAACGAACGACTCAATGTTGGAAAATAATCAGCTGTGAAGAATGAGTATTTAGAAAATCAAGCACTATAATAAAGTACAACAGCAAATGAAATATTAAAAAAAGAATATCCTAAGACTTGAAAAATAAACATTTAACAATTGAGAAAAAAAGTTCTCTGATCCCATTAATGTCCATTATACAGTTAACGAGCAGAACGAAGGTGCGAATTCCGATAGCTACGCGACAGTTGGTCTAATTTATTCACTCTTGACATTTACGAATATCACGGAAGCAATGGAAATTGCAGGGAACTGCGCAAAACTAGGATAGAATGTACATTGTGCACGCTTCATCCAAGGTTCATTCGCCACAAATGTTATTTTAGAAAAGCCAATATATCTCTTATGATTGCTATCTCACATCCACTAATTTATCAATTTCAATGCAAGGCTTTTGCCCTCCAATACTTTTTTATGGATTCCAAATCAGAAAATTTCAAACAGTTCTTCTGAATTAAAAAAAAACTTCTTCAAACCCGTAATTTTATTTTCAAGCATTATTTTAATCGTTCAAAGAATTATTCAACATTTTCGAAGTATCTCTTGTTATTTCCTTCCTTTCTCTTCTGATATTTTTAATTTTATATTTTGTACCACTATTCCTTTTTTGCAAATATTTTCTTTCTCTGGATTTTCTGTTCCTTTGAATTTTGAGTTAAAGGACTGTCAAAAACAAATTGTTTATACTATATATTTTTAATTCAAAGAATTTAGAGATTTAAGAAACATCGTGTGGGCTTGTTTTGAGAAGAGACTATTTACAAATTTCTAATAGAGCATTCGGCATAAAGGGAGGTTCGTGACCCTATGCTCTCAGCCAAAGAAGATAAATATATCTGAAATAGTGTCTCTGGAAGTTGGTACTGTGGACCAAGATGACGAAAGTTATTTCTCGCAAGACGAAAGTCAACGAGCCCAGGAGAACTGCAATAAAAACGAGGCATCTGTGGGTCCACTTTGCTATTTCCGCAATGAAAAGTGGGTCGAAACCAAACGAAATCATCTGCTTCGTCTTCCCACTATTCTCTGTTAATTGTAAAAAATGTCACCAAGATATGTCAATGTACATGTCTGGGCCATAAACAAATTTTACTACGTTTATTTTATTTCAGCTACAATGGGCAAGAATCCAATAACGAAACTGACGAAAATATTACTGGAGAAGAAATGAATATCTTCACTTAAATTGTTTATCTCTTTTATTTTAGACAATAAAAGTTAAAATAAATTGAATTACATTTAATTTTAATAAAGAGATTATGAAAGATTTTAAAAATTAGAAAATATTGAAAAAATCAAGCTTTTATGAATCTATGGTAAACAAAAAAAACTTAAAAAATAAAAAGAATTTATAACAAATTACATTTATAATTCTAAATAAAATATTTTTTAAAAAAAACTGCTTTTGCCAATTTATGTAATTTCCTATTTATTAATTGTTTGAAGAAAAATGATTGTTTTGACACATGAGTGGTTCAAACATATCAAATTTGTAATATACACAAGTACTTTGGATTACTTAGAAGCTCTTGGCACCTTTAGTAAAATGCTTCTTCCTGGACTATTTCCCGAAAAGAATCTAATTAATTTAGTTAAAATAAAGCAAAATGAAATCTTTTTATGACGTCAATTCTAAATTAATTTTCTATTTCAAAAAAATTAATCGCGATATAAAGCAGAAATATTAATGTATGTATTAACAAAATAACAAATTTAAAAAATTAGTAAATCAATTGTTTTTTAAGTACTGTATATTTTTTTTTAAAAAAAATTAAGTTTATACTGCATTTAAGTTGTTCATGATAATGCGAGAAATTGGAATCTGAACTTATTATACCTAACTATTATGCAATTATGAGTGCATATGATGAATTATATCTTAATTTATCACAAGAGCTAAAATTAAAATCCTATTTTCCCTGTTTTCTAGAAAAGTAGGCTAGACAATTGTTGCACCTGCATCCTAGAAAACTAGTTTTGAAAATTTGTAAGGTCACCAATTAAATGCAAGAATCAAAACAGAAGGCCTATTGCGTTTAAAACCTTTTTATTGTTATTTCAAATTAAAATTCATTTATATGCCAAACTTTTAAATAATTTAAATAAATTATGATGTAAAGATGATTTAAACATGGTTTAAATTATAATTAAGAAATTAATTAAGTTATAATTTAAAAATAATTTAAATTTAAATAATTTTAAGGAACTGGAAACTTTCAAACTTCTGCCTTTTCGATCATTTGTATAAGTCCAAATAAAGCTTTTAAAATGAATAAGAAATTGAAATGATGAAACAATTAATTGTTTCAATTAAAAATAAGACAGGTATATAAAGTGTTATAATATTGCCAATTTTTTAAAAGTTTTTAAATTGATCATGAATATATATTGAACAAAGGATACTAATTCATTATTATACGTGAAAACTAATTAACAAAATTTTTTGCAGGTCGACATATAGATGGAGTATGGCACACAGCAATTGTTGCATACGGGCGAGAATATTTTTTCGGTCCTAGTGGCATTCAAAGTGTCAGACCTGTAAGTATTTTTTCATAGAACTGACCAAATCAATTTTTAAAAATAATATTTTGTAAAATAGTTATTACAAATACCAAGAAATAAAATTTTCTTTAACTCTTGAAGTTTATAAGTTTATAAGAAAATGGAGATTTAAAGATCGTCAATTTTTTATATTTCGCAATCATTATTTTGATAAATAAACGTATTTATCAAACATATTATTTTTTGTTATAATTATATTAATATTATTTAAACTTAAATTAAAATGATTTAAATTTCTCTTGTTTCTTTTTGCCATCAGCTGGATTAATTAGGGCAAAAAAATGGGGCAATTATGATCACGCTAGTTTTTAATTTTGAAAATATTACGAAAATTTGAATTTAACACTTACTGTAACATATCCAATAAGAGTTAGAGTAAGCGTCAAATACAAATAATTCAAAAATAACATGCACTTTCATTTAAAACCTTACGTTAACATAATTGCCCCTGAAAATTAGAATTACCCCGGTTGAAGGTACTTAGTTAGATTAGATACTTAGAATATTTTTCAACAGTTTTTATCTTTTTCGATGTTTTCATTCATTGATGGGTAATTTAAATTTAACAATAATTTAAAAATGAAAAATGTATTCTTGGAATATTTCTGCATCTATAATTTCTACAGGACTTTAAACGTTTTCTACATCATTGAAATAGGAATCTTTAAATCTTTTTTTCGAATTTATTAGTTTTTTTAATTAAAAAATTAAGAATTAGGTTTTGCAAGATAATTCTTGCATCAATATAGTTGAAGTATGGTTTATTTATAATTGTCATTAATTATAATAATGAATATAATAAATAATTATAATAATTGTATTGTGTTTATTGTTTTTTCAAAAAAATCGCGATACTCAAAGAGTAATAATAATTAATTAAACAATCAACTTGTTGTTACTTAAGTAAATTAATTAATTTAGTTTTTATGAAAAAAAGTGTTCATAAATCCAGTCAATAAATGGTAAGTTAATTAATTGGCAATTTTGACACCTTACAGTTGGAAAAAGTTCTTCTCTGTCAACAATGCATAATTACATATAAATAAAAAAA